>ML809328.1:94312-106608 GCA_009831015.1 Picea engelmannii | reverse complement strand
CAACTATCTTTATGTGTTTGATGAATGGTGTTTTTAGAAATTACTTGGATAAGTTTGTCATTATATTTCTGAATGACATTCTTATCTACTAAAAATATGAAGAAGAGAATGAGCAACACTTAAGGATGGTGCTACAAGTGTTGAGGAAACATCAGTTGTATGCAAAATTGAACAAGTGCTCATTCTATCAAAAGAAAATATAGTGTTTGGGACATATCATTTTAGAGGAAGGTATAGTCATGGATCTTGAAAAGATAAGAGCCATTGAGGGGTGGACAATACCAAATAATGTCTCAGAGATGAGATCTTTCATGGGACTTTCATGATACTATAGAAGATTTATTGAAGGTTTTTCAAATATTTCTCACCCAATCACTTCCTTGCAAAAGACGGGTGTAATATTTGAATGGACTACTGACCGTGAAAGAAGTTTTCAACACTTGAAGTACTTATTGACAATTTCACCTATCTTAAAGATTGTTGATCATGATAAATAATTCATTGTGTGCATTGATGCATGCAAAGAAATTGGTGGAGTTCTTAGTCAAAATGGGCATGTGATATGCTATGAATCAAGAAAATTAAAGGAGCACAAGAGACACTATGCTACTCATGATTTAGAATTGGAAGCTACAATGCATGCCTTGGATATGTAGAGGCATTACCTTATGGGAAGAATATTTGAATTGAGGACAAACCATAGTGGTCTGAAATATTTGTGTGGACAACCAACTTTGAATGTTAGGCAAATTAGATGGTTGGAATTTATTAGTGAATATGAATTTGATATAGAGAATACCAAAGGAAAAGAGAACAAGGTGGCTGATGCACTCAATATAAGGGTGCATGAGATGCATGCTACAACCATTAACATGTGCAAATATGATCTAAAAGACAAAATTTTAGAAGTTGCAAAATTAGATCAACATTATGTGCAAACAACAACAAAATTATAGCAAGGTACTTTGCAACAGAAAATTAAAGACTATGAGATGAGAGAGGATGGAATCCTTTTGTATAAAGGCAGAACTTACATACCTGATTCTCAATAGCTGAGGGATATGGTACTAAGAGAGATACATAATGCGCCTTATGTTGGCCACCCAGAATACCAAAAAATAATTGTAGCTATCCAAAGCCAATATTACTAGCCATGTATGAAGAAAGAAGTGGCTGATTAGATAGCCAAATGTCTTGAATGTTAGAAGGTCAAGGTTGGGCATAGAAATCCAACTGGTTTTCTACAACCATTTCCTATTTCTAAGTGGAAATGGGAAGTGGTGACAATTGATTTTATCACAAAGCTTCACAAAACAGTGAAGCAACATGACTCCATCATGGTGGTGGTGGATAATATCACTAAATATGCTCATTTTACTCTAGTGAAGCTAACTCACAAGGTAGCTAATATTGCTGATCTTTATATGAATGAAATTTCTAGGCTTCATGGTGTGCCTAAGACAATTATGTTTGATAGAGATCCCAAGTTCACATCAAATTTTTGGAAGGGATTATTCAAGGGATTTGCGACAAATCTGAACTTTAACACAACATATCACCTAGAATCTGATGGAAAAACAAAGAGAATCAATCAATTGATTGAAGATATGATAAGAATGTATGTGATGTATAAACCATCAAAATGGGAAGACTATTTACATTTAGTAGAGTTTGCCTATAATAATGGGTATCAAGCATCTTTGAAGATGATCCCATTTGAGGCATTATATGGTAGAAAGTGTAATACCCCAGTAAGTTGGGAAAACCCAACAGATATAGAAGTGGTTAGGCCATAACTGCTCAAGGAAATGGAAGATCATATGGTGAGGATAAAACATAATTTAAAGGCTTCCCAAGAAAGACAAAAAAGCTATGCATATAAGAAAAAAACTCACAAAGAGTTTAAAGTGGGTGACCATGTATTTCTAAAAGTGAAGGCTAAGAGAAGATTTTTGAATTTGGGGATCTATTCAAAGCTTGCCACAAGATACCGTGGACCCTTTGAAATCTTGGAGAGAATTGGACCCATTGCATACATGATTGCATTACTTGCATCCATGTGAATTCATAATGTATTCCATGTGTCTTTGCTTAAAAAGTATGTATTTGATGCTAATCATATAATTGATTGGAATGTGATTCAGGTGGGGAAAGAAGGATATCTCTGAGTATAACCTGTGAGCATATTGGATCGAAAGGTCAAGAAGCTTTGAAATCAAGCCATCGAGATAGTAAAGGTCCAATGGACCTATTACAGTCCCGAAGATGCAACATTAGAATATGAAGTTTCAATGCAGGAAGAGTACCCACATCTTGTTGGAGCTTTTTGAAGAATTTTTCTTGTACATGTATATAATGCATTGAGGACAATGCATAAATAAGGTGGAGGGGAATGTAATACCCCTAGGTCGAACCCCACGATGTAAATAGACATGTAGGCTGGTGAGCCAAGATATTTTGGGCCTAAGTTCCACGATGTCATATGTTTTGTGTCCAGAGTGCCTATATGATTACAAGATCTTTTTAATATGTATCATTCATATTAATAATAAAAACATCATTTTTGTAGATCAATAAGACAAAAGGGCATGGGGGACTAAGAAATCCACTAGAGGAAAGGGGGGATATGGGTCTAAGACTAAGAGCTAAGCCAAGGGGGATTAATTTAAGGAAATATTATTTTAATATTATTTCCTAAGGTCCAAATCTTGAGATATCTTAGTCTAAGTTCCAATAATGGGGAATGCATACCAAGTGGAGATCATGAATTTTATCATGACAAGTGTCTACATAGGGACATGTAGATATATTGGGAAAATTAGTGTATTTTCCCATCATCTTGTCATTCTTGGAGGGGATTGAATCTTACACTCCATCATTCTACATTATTAATTCACTGATCTTCTCATCATTCCCTGACCATTGTAACCTTCATTTCTTACCATGGGTACGTTGTCATTCTATTTTCATATATGTACGGGGAAATCTTAGGGAAGAGACCGGTAAAAACAATATCAAGATTTATGTACTCTAAGAAGGCAAGTTGTCAGGCTTGTGTACTCTGAAGAAGTAGGTTGTTAGGCCCGTGGTAGTCTCTCTCTTGTGAGAGAAATATCGAAGACTGTTTGTTGGTGCGCTGGGAAATAGCTATAGGTTTTGAGACTTTTTGTCCGACATGTTGCTGAAGCACTCGAAGGGAAGTGGGGTAGCCGAAGGACTGTTGAGTAGAGAAGGGGTAAAATTCCCGGGGTGGGATATGCATGCGGGAAATCAGAGTCTGTAGGCTAATTATAACATTTGGCACCTTGACTTGAGATTAATTGTTGAGTATAAACCTTAGTCTGGCCTAGGAATCCTTCCCTGGTGGAGTTCTAGTTTCAGCTCAGGGGTGACCTGTTGTTGAAAATTTATGAGCAACAAAGTCTATGGATAGGAGGAACGTCTGAGGTATGCACACAATTGGTAATTTACATAGAAGATAAGTCTTCTTATTCATAATTACATGCTATTTACTGTGTATAATAAATTTAATCTGTTGATGTAACTGCTTATATATCTATGCATGGATTATACAGGTTGTAGAACTGCATGTGTGTTGATATGCAGGGAATTTTAAGCTAATGAGATGGCATCCAAGATATTTCAAACTTGTTGATGGTATGAATTATCATCTTAAGATATCAAAGTTGTAAAGGTAATAATTCTAAAAAAATATGTAAGTCTAATGTGACTAAAAAAAAAGAATTGGTGTCACGTGGTTAGCCTACGAGGTTGGGGACATAACATGAATCGTTACACTTAACAAGTGCATAGGCTTGTTTTTCCATAATGGCATATTTTATTTCCACATATTTAAGGGATTTACTCATAAATTCCATTGGTTTCTCTTCACCTTGATCATTTCTTTGGAGTAGGACATCAACAATAATATCTTTGAAAGAAAAAGAAAAGATTTGGAAATCCTTTGAATAATCTAGACTAACTAACATGGGGGATTTTGCAACTGCTTGCTTTGTTTTTTTGAAATATTTTCTACCTTCATCATACCATTTGAAACCAACAACTCTCTTTAACAATCTTGATATAGGTTTAGTGATCTTTATCTTTCTTATGAAGTTTATTTTTCCAAAAAATGACTGAACTACCTTCTTGTGTTTTGGAAAAGGGATCAGTCTGATTGCTTCTATCATTTATGGATCCACCTTTACCCCATCCTTAGAGATTATGTGTCTAAGGAGTTTACCCTCTACCCGAAAAAATTGATTTCTTAGGATTTAATGAAATATTGTATTTGTGACATCGCTCAAACACTTGCTTAAGAATCACATGAGAGCTTATTTACTTTGAGAATAATGTTAAATTATCTTGATATATCTCGATTATCTTACCCATGAGATCCCTGAATGAAAAATCCATGGCTCTTTAAAATTTAGCACCAAGGTTAAGTAAGCCAAAAGGTATTCTCAAGTATTCAATGGTGCCCCAAGGTGTGGTGAAATTGAAAATTTTCTTATGTTGATCATATTCATTCACCAAAACTTGGTTATAGCCCAAAAATCCATATAAAATGGACAAAATCCTTGATCTCATGATCCTTTGTAATACATGTTCCATGTTGGGTAATGGTTAATTATCGTTTTTAGATAATGCATTTATATTTTTGAAGTCAACAGATAGCCTTATCTCTACATTTTTTCTTTCTTACAATAATTAGATTAGCTACTTAAGTTGAACGTCTTGTGGGAGTAATAATCTTGGCTTCAAGCATATTTTGCAGTTCCTTTTGGATGAGAGGTGCTAAATTCAAATTTATGTGTCTTAAATTTTTCCTGAAAGGCTTGACATCCTTTTTCAATGGGATTGTATGTTGGATAATTTCAGATTTGTAGGATTTAAATGATCATAGGACTAATCAAATACTTCTCTATACTCTCTTATCATATTTTAAGTTTCCATTCTTTATTCTTGAGAAGTGCCTTTACCTATTTTTATGAGATTTGGACTTTCGGGTGATCATATGTTAATATCAATGTATATGTTAAGCTTGATCACTTATTTCTTTTTATTGTACATATAATGTTTGTCAAAGATCCTTTTTAATGTTATAAGTCCATTGGGAAGCTTGTTTTCTTTCAATTTCGAGTCTTTGGGATATTTCTTTCGTTGTTTGCACCAATCTACCTCATAATCTGTGAATTATTCCAAGCTGTTAAAAAATATTAAAATTTGAGAATCATCATTAAGCACCTGCAAATGCTTGAATGGAGGGTTTAAAGATGATTTCCATTTTACCTACTCCTACTAATAATTCTTTGCAAGTGTGAATGGAGGGTTTAAAGATGATTTCCATTTTACCTCCTCCTACTAATAATTCTTTGCAAGGTTGGAGAGTTGAGGCTGCTACTACTAAAACATCTACTTGCTCATTGAAAACTATTGATTCTTCTTCCAAAGATAAGGCTTCAAAAAATTTGANTTTAAAGATGATTTCCATTTTACCTCCTCCTACTAATAATTCTTTGCAAGGTTGGAGAGTTGAGGCTGCTACTACTAAAACATCTACTTGCTCATTGAAAACTATTGATTCTTCTTCCAAAGATAAGGCTTCAAAAAATTTGATTTCATCCCAAATTGCATTCCTATACCTTTTCAACCCAGTATTCTTACAAGCAAATTGATCTTCACTTGCATGATCACAAAATCAAAATCCCCTACTATCTTCAAGGATTTGATTCCCATGTTCTTTGCTAGTTTTAAGCTTAAGAGAAGTGCTTCATACTCTGCCAATTTATTGATCAATTCAAATTCCAATACGTAAGTGTATCTATAGATGGCACTCTGAGGAGATGTGAAAACTATGCTTGTGCCAACACCTGTTCTAGATTGATTTCTATATCAAAGTTAATTTTCCACATAAAATTACTATCTTCTCTAGGATATGTGGAATTTTCTAGGACAATGTAGGTTCTAAGATCTTATTCAAAACAAACCAACTCATTCATTGTATCTTGGGGATCTTCTATGTGATATTTCTTCATTTTCTCTTGGTGCAAGGTCACATACGTGTTTTCACAAGTGAGTATAGTAGTGTAAGATAAGTCCATTTGGATGCTACCTCCTTAATTTGTGGCCCACTTATGAGATGAGAACATTCCCCTTGCATCGAGAACATATATGAATATTACATCCATCAATAATGAGATGTCTAGGTAGGCAGCTAGCTTTACTTGGAGATCTTTGATTAAACCACATACTTTAGTTTCTCTAGAGTCCACTGCACATACATTCCTATATCTCTTAGTGGTATTTAAGAATAATTTATTCATAACCTTTAGTGAAATGACAATGGTTTATGCTCTTGAATCCAACATTCAATTATGAAGGATCAATTCATTCACTATTAAGGAAATTATGAAAGAGAGATGGCTACCAGTTCATTTCCCTTCTCGGGTCATTGTTTGTAATACTACTGATCAATCTTCATTATAAAAATGATTTGATTTGGTTCAACAACTTTTTCCATGCCAAGTAACTTTTTTAACTTCATTTTTACCAAAGGAACCTTAACTAATTTGGTCAAAGGAACATGAACCTTAGCATTACTAAGCCAACTTGTTATATTGATATTTATATTGGTCAAGGCACTTATTGAGGGTTCCCCTTGTGATGCTTATTTACTTGACTCAATGGGTTGATTTTTCTTTGGGAACCTTGTAGGACCTTAAATCTATTGAGGTATATTGTTTCTTCTTCATTGATAAGTGATTCCCTTATCTCTCCCCTCCCACATTCTTCTAATTCCGTATTGAGAAGGATTTTCACCATACATCCAAGTAACTTTATCAATATCTACACCCTTGTCTTTGAATTGTTTCATATTCTCTTGAGATAAGGGGTAATATTTCCTCCCTTCAAAAAGGCAGTGACACGTCTCCAAATAGTTGCTTCCATCACGATTATTTGCTTCATCACCATTCAACTCTATGTATTTATCACAAGTTACTTCCTCATGGAAGTTTTGACAAGAATGACAAAATGGATGAGACTCATGATCAAATAAATTGGTTGGTTCTAATAAGAAAGGAGGACTTTGATTTTTTTTGGGAGGGAGCATTTTCTTTACCATCTCTCATTTCTTGGGGGATACCTATTTTGCTGTTGAGCTCTTTCCACTTGAAATAAAATATTTTTCAATGCATTACTTTGTTGAGTGAAATTAGTTTCCATTCACTTCATTTCATCCATTATAGCGGTTAAAGGATCATGTGATATATCAATTGTATTTATGGTTCTTGGCTTAGGTTCCACCCTAGATGAACTTGCTCTAGGTAGGGATAGAAAATCGAGCTTCCCTAAGATCACCCGATCAACATCTAAACTTTTGGCTTTAGCTTGGGAATCCTTTATATTTGTTGTTTTATATTGATTAACAAAGAAGCTAAATTTGCCTTGATATGAATTTAGATAGTATAATAACACAATTTCTGTAGTTGGTTTAAGTTTATGAGGAATGTCGTGAGCCAACTTATCAAATATTGAATAAAATTCAAAACAATTTCATTTTACACTTGTTAATGCATTTGATAGAAACCTACTATGTCTTTTTTCTTTCCATCTGGAAAAAAAGTGTTTTTACAACCATCCGTATTATTTATGCTATTATCGACCAAATCAATGAACCATTTATGACATATTAATTTAATGATAGAGATTTCTTTTTGAAAAGAACATCAAGATGTTGCACATTTTTACTTTTAATGAAATCCATAAAAGCATCTGAATGATCATTAGAATTAATAGCATTATCTCCATGAAATATATGAAATATTTCAAGTGATTTAGGTTGATCATGGGGTTGAATAGCAATGGAGCAACCATTATTCTTTGAGGAATAGAGGAATTTGACTTACCCACAAACAAATATCTTATATCTTGAATTGACTCAAGATCTAAATTATAACTTACTTCTTTAACCTTAGGATTATGCTTCTTCATTCTTCATCTATAAACTCTTTTAGTTTTGGGGACTTGATGAACAAGACCTTGAAATTGATTTCTTAGGTAAATTTTCTTTAGGTAGAGTTTCCAGATGCTATGCAAAGTAATATTAATATTAAGAAACACACTCATCAAATGAAATACAAGAAGTTACTCCCTCAAGAAATCTGGGAGATGGACTTTATCTCTGACAATGATGCCACAATGTAACCTATTTAACTCACATCTAAGTGGAAAAATCCCTAATCCATAGATGCAACCTCGAGGTAACCTCAAGAGAAGTACCATTGTCACCTTGGTATAGTTCTCCTCTCACTTTTAGTCAGTACTCGTGAGGCCAAGGGGGTATCTGTATAAGCATGTAATAAAACAAAGCCAAGTATAGAATATTTATCTATCAGAAGCCTTAGACGTAGCAAGTAAATCTCAATGATGATGAGTGTATGATGTAAATATTTACTTATAAAATAGAATTAATCAATCAAACCCAACACAAAATATGACTTTGAAAATTAAAGGATTCAACACTTAAGAGCATACTTAGATGCGATGCTTCATACAAGTAAATTCCAACATTGATAAAACAAAACATACATCAATAACTTAGATAAACCAATAAATGATTGTATGGATCTATGAATCAAATAAATTTTAGTGATATTTTAGGATAATTTCTAGATTTGAACAACTGGTGAGAACCACTTGTTAAACCTATACAATGGATATGAAATAAATATCAATAGGTTAACTTGCAAACCTGATTATTAATATAAAAATGTGAATTCCAGATTTTCTTAATTAGCTAACAACCCAATTAAATGATATGAAATTGAAGCACAACTTAGGAATAATCTCAATTAGGTTTTTACTAAAGAACCTTGAATAAAGCCTAGAATTGTGATTTAATGAAACAAGTCCAGGAAATGATTTGGTAGCTATGAAAAATGACTAGACTTGAAATGAAATCTAAAGTAAGGTATTCATAAATTTATATCAAATTTCAATAAGCAAAGAAAATAAAATAATTTTTTTGGATTTTTTATATGGTGGTTGATTGGAGAAACCAATGCCAAATAAACCCTATGGCTTATGGAGTCAAGAACACTATCTAAAAGAGATATTTTCTTATGTAAATAAGGATAGAAATGAGACAGTAAATCTCACTAGATCCACCCTAATATTGCTAGAAATAAATGTAGATATTTCACAAAGAGTGGCTCCTAAAGGATGCTCCTTCAACTAGTTACTAGATTTCACCCTAGAATTGAAATCAATAAGTTTTCAAGTATTCCTAAGATATATCATGCAAATGATCAAACCTAAAACTAAAATAGAAAAGGAGAAAAGAGGGTGTTACCACACTATAGTCCTTCCAAGTAGTAGATGAATACTTTAATAGATCAAGTCACTAGCCTTTGCATGTAAAACAATCCACACCACTTCAAGCTCGAAGAACCAAAATATTAGCCACACATGAAATAAATCCTTCAACGAAACCCTCCCAAAAGCCTCAATGCTTAATGCTTATATATTCAACAAATTCTCTCTCAAATATCCCAACAACAAAATAACCAAAGAGCGTATTATATAAAGTTGTAAGCTCAACAAACGTCTCAATAAAATAATAGTATCCTTCATTAAAACCATATTAAAACCCTATATCTAGCCTAGGAGAACATAAATAATCATTATCCTCTAACTTCCTAAGAAGGATAAGGTAAAAAATGCATTAAAAATATGAGGTGGTTATGCCACATATACAATAGTCTCCATGGAGGTAGGACATCTCCGTCAAAAGGGTAAGTAGGCTAGGTCAAAGCTCCAATGTCTAGTATATAAGGAAGAAGTGAGGTCTAACAACCTCTCTCAAATGAGGACGTCCCCTCAAAAGGTGAAAAAAATAATCATATAATATGTACAAGGTGACACGTGTGGCTCCAAGAGTGCTCCAACAGTCCAATAATGAATTCTCCAAGGAGAAAATACCTCCTCAGAGCATTCCAATGATCATATTCAAGAATAAAAGGGTCAACCCACATGTCAAGCAAGATCCACGTCCAAGAAATAGTACCAATGGTCTTATGAATAAGGGGACTCCTCCTCCGAAAGCGTGACATATGCCTCCAAATATGTGACAAATGAGGGAGTGCTCTAATGGTGATTTTATCCCCATTTTGTGGGATAAATAAGGAGATGATGTCTTGAGGCCCTCAGGTTGTAGACATGGAGTACCAAGAGACAACTTGACCAAAAATGTCCACTTGCACAGATGGAGATCCACCTCACCACCACGCTCCAGGTTGATCATGACAATATCCACCACATAAGCTGGCCTTTGGAAGACATTGGGTCTTTCTCCATGAGGTACAAGTCATGTATTATGGTGAGTGTCATTTCAATATTTGAGGCATTTGAGTTTGTTACATCTATTACTGCTTTTTGATTATGTGACATTTGCTTGGAAATTATGCTCTTTTTCCCATTTCACCTTGTTGGTTGAAATTGTGCCCTAGTAGGTGGGTTACCCTTAGGGATAGGTATGCTACTGGGAGGTCCTTTTGACGATTCATTGTGCCATTATTGACCATACTTGCTACTTTCCACACTTCATCCCCTCATCTCTTCACCTTTTGGGTTTTTCGGGTGTACTGACCCAAGAAGGGATTGTCCCTCACTTCATGGGAAGAAGGGGATGAAGGCCCAGAGGCTTTTGGCTGGAAAAAGATAAAATCCTAATTATTAACCTTATAGATGCTCACCCAAAGAGCTCTTAAGAGCAATGAAACACTGAATCTCTTAAAAAATCAAAGACCTGCAAAAGAAAACACATAAATATAAATATCCCCACTTGTTGAGTCTTTCCTTTAATATGGTACTCTGTGTACCTCTAGCTTCAAGTGACCTTGTGGTGTTGCCCCCCAAGCTAATTTATTTCACTCTAGGGAGTACCCAGGATTTTGGATCATTAATTAATTAATGACAATGAATGGGATTGCAAAAAGGATGCATTAAAAATGAAGGTACAACACACCCTCTACAAAGGCACCCATAAGTGAGACACTACAACCTCTTTTATGTCAAGAACCCCATGCCCAAAAATTTTCCCCTCATCCATAACACATCATCCACATGAATTATAAGGAGGTCCCCTCGGGAAACACCCTAAACTTGAGGGACAATTCAACCAATAAGTCGTTTTGTCAACCTTCCCATATTCAAACTTGGTAAATTGCACATGGTCTTTGAACATTAGTTTATTTTGATGAGGTGGTTTGGATGTACTTGCTTAGATGGTTCTTTTATTGTTTTGATTTACTTATCATGATATTTTGACTTGAAATCTTTGGAGGGCGTACTCATGTGTTTTGTAGGACCTTGTTTGGTGGACATTTTTGGAGGAACACGTCTAGCTTGGGCTTCCATGGGTCTTGAGTCCCATGGGTTGGATGCCAAGGGCCCACATGCCAGATAACGATGAATTTCCTTTGGAGGCCTAGAAGACACCTAGGAGGACCTAGCCTACCCGTCACATGCCAAATGAATTGGCTAGAAGGGGAAACATGTCACTTCTTGAGGCTTGACATCACCTAAGGATAGGGTTTGGTGGTGATGGAGGTATTTCTCATTGACACATGGAATATTTTGAAGGAAGAAGTATTTGAACCATGAATAAGAGATTTGTATGAATGACAAGTGGTCTTTGGAGGCCTAGCCATGCTTCCCCAAATCCAATGACTTGCTCCAAGTGTCAAAACGTCTCCCTAAAGGGGTGACATCATCTTATTTTAGGGTTTCTAATGTGAAAACGTGTAAATTAAATATTATTATTTGGTTTAAGGGGTAAGATAAGGGTTTTTGACCCCTTATCTTATGTTTTACCCTAACTAAGTGGAAAAACTATGTTTTAAACCTTTTGTATAAATAGAGATCAACTGTATCTCATTTGAACATAACTCTCCCACGTGGAGAAGGATATTTGGCTGATATTTTCGCTATTCTTGGGAATTATGGTGTTTCTCTCTTGTGAAATTGTATTTTAGTGATAACTCTTGGTGAATATTGGAGGCTTATTTTCTTGGTCTTGAATGATAATTGCTTGGTGAAACTAGGGTTTGATCTCTCTCTTTCTTGGAATTGGTAAGGAAAATATGCACTTGTTAGTTGTTTCTTGCTCTTTCTTGGTTATTTATGGTTGAAACCCTAGGAGGAGTATGTTGGATACACCCTCCATTAATTCTTCATCTCATTGCTAAGGTTTCTTGAACAAGGGTTGCTAGGATTAGTACAAGTGTGTACAC
>ML809328.1:77478-87606 GCA_009831015.1 Picea engelmannii | reverse complement strand
TCAAGGGTTAAGGTTAAAATAAAAATATATTCATTAAGAGTTTAATATGTTAATTTCAAGAATTTACTTTCGACAGGGAGGATAATACTCTTCTCAACTTCCGAGGCTAGACCCAATTAACAATAACCTTATCATATTCGGTATGTTGAAGGTTATGTTTTGTTTGGACTTGATGTGTGAGGATGATTGTTGACATGTGGTGGATGACGTCTTCCATGTTTATGCTTGCGAGATGTCATCATTGAACCATGGATCGTCGACGGAAAATGACATAGAAATAGAACATGGATTCCACATTAGGGTAATCCAGTTATTTATAGAATTTGCTCCCTCATACAAAACTTGGTGAAAGCTCAATGTATGGGCTTCTTCCTTGGAGGTTCCCTATTTTTTGAAACCTATGGATGTAGGAACAAAACCTTGGCAACTTTTCAAGTACAATTCATGTTCTAGTGAGAGAATCAAATACTAAAGAAAAATGGTGTTAGGTTACATGACAAATCATAGAGCTTGTTTAATCTTAGACAACACAATAGTTTAAACCAAACATATCCCATCATTACTCAAAAACTAACTTAGATCCATCTTAACTTTGGATCTGTTACACATTATTTTCGTCACCCTTATGATCGTTAATGATGTACACCTATCCTTTGTCTTTAGAAGGATCAATAACCTTAATCCCTAAAGAAGAATGAAGACACATTTTCCCAGAGAGATGAAATTATCTTTTCCTTTGTGCAAAACCTTGTAAAGAAGGATCGTCGCACCTTGCTCACTGTTAAGGGTGCGATGATCTAGGATCGACGCAGGCTGTACCACAGTGGCCTGTGACGTTGTCGCAGTTTTCTCAGTGTTAAGGGTGTGACGGTCGTCCGTACGAAGAAAAAAATAATCTTCTCGACGTTTCTAGAATAGAAGCTTCGAGGGTGAGGTGGCCTCCGATCGGTTTGGATCTGAGTCGCATCCCTGTTCTTATGGGATCATCCTAACCTCCTCACCCTATTCTTTTCAACTTATAAAAGGAGAGGATTTCTCATGGCAAAGCAAGTTTTTGGAGCTTGGTTAGTTGGTGTGAAGAGCTTGGAGAATAGATTTTTTGTGTAAGCTTTTTTGGAAGAGCTTGAGAATGGTTAGAGAATTTTTGGAACTTCAACTTAGTTACAGAGATTCAACTAATGAGATATTAGTCTAGCCAAGAGTTTGGATTAGATTAAACTATAGCTAGTTCATATGGAGTGTTTGGGCCTATGTTGGCTTTGAGCTTCACTTTGTGAAGCTGAGATCATAAGTAACTCTCAGATCTACAGTCTCATAATCCTTGGAGAAGAAGTGTGTGGGAAGCAAGGAACCGTTGGAAGGGACTCTACAAGATCAAGGCATTGGTTGTATTCTCCTTTTCATATTTCTAATATAGTAATATATTTCTTTCCCATAAAATTTCTTATTTTATTGTATGACTCCTTGATCACATACATAGGTTTTGTTAAGTATACATTGTTGCTTTCACTTCATTGGATTATTTCTTTTTATAGGTTCAACATCCCATACGCCTTGAAACGAAGTGAGGATGACACTAGCAAGGACAAGAGACATTTAAAAGGTATGTCATTTATCTCTTGTTAGTTAGTATGCTTGACAATTAAAACTTAGAGAACGTTTTATATTCTGTCTTGTTTTGTTCTAGTTTCGAGGTGAAATTAGGGAGATCCATTTGTGTCCGCACTTACCAATTTGTTCGATAACAGAATTGGTGACCATACTGGGGATAGATATTTTTTTTTTCCTAGTTTGTCTTACTTTCTTGCTTTGATTTCATGGGTTTTGTTTTCTGAGTCATTGGGAGATCCATTCTGACTCACTAACTATTGAATTCATTGAAAAAACTTTATCATTTTTTATTTTTTCCATTTTTGAGGTGTTCGACGCACCCTCCCTTGAGACATAGTGCGACATCGTCGCATTGTTATGTTCTTTGCCCTATGTCTATCTGGATTGTCACACTGTGCTGGATTTTAAGCTGCAACGATCTATTGGAAAATTGATTTTTGATAGTTTTTCCTTGCCCATATATGAGATAAGTGTTTGGGGTGATTTGTTATAGTATTGTTACAGTTTGCTTGACATTGTTGAATTTGCTTTTAGCCATCTTTGATCTATTTTAGCTTATTTTCTTTTGAAAGATTTGATCTCTTGCTTTGAGTGTCTTTCAGTTACAAAGCATTGTTTTTCTTTAGAATTGTTTGGTGAAAGAACACTTCTTTTTCTGAATAGTTCGTTTTAAAAGAAAATTTTAGTTTGGGTTGCATTTGTTTTGAAGAAGCTTGCTATTGATTTTAGTGTATCTTTGAAAACAATTTTTTATTTTTAATTTCTTTCTTTGCATTAGTTGGGGGCATCTTTGCATTTGGGGTAGTGAACATTGCAATGTTTTTGGCATTTTTGGTCTTGAATTCTTAAATTTTTTTCCCCATCATGACCAGGGGGGGCCAAGAATCATGTATTGGTGTACAGTCTCTTTGGCTCATTTCTCGAGGATCTTGATATTGATGAGTTTAATAAAATTTTGGGACATTTTCCATCTTGGAATGATAAACACTTTCTCCTTCTCGTAATATAGCTTTCATTGAAGTGAAATATTTGCATTCTCATTTCTTTGCATTGTTTAGAGTCAGTCAAAACATCATTTAGTCCACACCATTTTCCTTTTGAGTAACAACATCTTAATAAAACTTACACGTTAATTAAAATCTACCTAGAAACTTTTATTTCTTGGGCTCTTTGCAACCTACATTAGATTAATTGTAGGGATTTGGAATAGGTGTGAAAGATAACTTTCCAAAGCTGTAAACAAACATAGAATCCTGAATTAGGGAGCGATGAAATACATTTATTACATTTTGTCCTGGGAAGCCTTTCTCACACAAGGGTCAATCACGATGTCGCATTAAGGCCAACAGAGTTACTAACCCTGCTTTGTTGGTCTTGGTGTAGTGGTTGCACATATTATTGGGGGTCACTTAAGAAAACAACCCTGTACAGGCAGTCTCAATTTAATTTCAGTCTCAGTTACCCTGCCCTTACACGTATATCAGATTGTCGACTGTTTCCCCAGGCATCATTGTCGTATTTGGTAACCTTAGTGGCCTTTGTATTTAGGGTTAATACACGAGGTGATGGTGAAGGGGAAAGTCTTCGCTGTTCTTGGAATCGACATTGGCCAAACTCATTTGGGATCCTTAGAGGGTAAATCCACATTTATTATGTGGAATCTTGCACCAAGGTGTAAGTCCGTTAAGCAGGTCGTTAACATAACTTTTCCACCCACTCTATCTCAACCCCTTCTTACATTGTTCCCGCGATGTTGGACTTCATCACCAACTAGTGCGTTTATTGTGAGAAGGTTTTGTTTGTTTGCTTGCTTCCTAAATTTTTTGCATGTGTTGTTTGTTTTCCCTAGCAGACTCTAGGTTGGATTTGTGTTTAATGGTGTCAGTTCCTAGAATGACCAATGAAGCAACCCCTGCTCTAGGGGAGCCTTTTATTTTTCCTTCTTAAGGAAAAATTGGTCCTCCTTACATCACTACTTTGAGTCTTCTAGGTCTCACAATTGGGTTATCGGTATGGTTGTTTTCCACTCTGATAATCTCAAATGCAACAAGTACTTTGGTTGTAAGCACTCCCCCCCAAGAACATCAACCTCATGTTGATCCTTCACCTTCTTCACTAGTAAGATCTTCTCCACGTTCTTCACTTACAAGGTCTTCTTCCGTTTCATATTCTTTGCCGAGCGAAATCTCTGCAGCTAGTAACCCGATGGATAAGAAGAAGAAGAAAAGGAAGATTAAGAAGAAGAAAAATAAGCAGGGGTACAAACTTCCAACCACTGCCGGACATGTTGGAAAACAAAAAGTTACTGATAATCGTGTTGGGAGTGTTGATGATGCCAAGATCACCCAAACAACCCGTAAGCCCAAGTACCCTTGCATGATTTGTAAGGGTATCCATCTTCTTAAGGATTTCCCTGGTCTATCCAAGGTTATAGAAGCATGGTCTACATTCCCTCTTCAACCCATGTCATCAGCCTCTGAACAACATGCCGATGACCTCCCGTCAACTAGTCAGGATACCATTGGAAGAAGAAAAGTAGAGTCAATTTCCTGCATAGGTTATGCAGAGGGAGTCATCAAACTCACCTTTGTTCTCGTATGGAAGAAGCCTCAAAATTACTGGAAGACATGACTGTTTAATAACCTCAAATTCTGGCTACTTTCCACAGGCTTACTATAAGCCCACCTATAGCTGATGGAATGATCAATCCGGTCCCTTCGTCGATTGGTCAGGTTGATCAGGTAGTCAATCTGGTCACATCCTTAGTTGAACCAGCTGAAAAATTGGTCGATCCGATCCCATCCTTGGTCGATCCCACTCTCGCGTTAGAGAGTGAAACCCAAGTGGTTGATTTGTTTCCATCTCTCGACCCCATTCTCCCCTTGGAGAATGCAACCCAAGTGGTTGATTTGATCCCGTCATTGGTCGATCCTACTCTCCCGCTAGAGAGTAAACCTGATATTTCCCATGTTTTTCTCATTGATACAGAATGTACCATGCTAGGGGGAATTCCTCCTTCTCCCATAGAACCCCCTCCGAGTAATGCGACCATCCTTTTTGATTGGGGTGCACTAAATGGACCTCATCTTCCCTCTCACATTCCTTTCAATATTGCAATATAGGTTTGTGGTCGGGACATTCTTCATACACTGGTAGTTGAAGGTGCATCCATTAGTATTTTTTCCTCTATTTCTTGACAAGCTTTGGTTTTTCCTCATCTTGCGCCGGCTACCCAAAATCTGTTATCTTTTAACAGAAGAACCAATCACCCTTTAGGAGCCCTTCCTCAGTTTCTTGTAACTTTGGGAGGGAAAATTGTCTTTATTGATGTTATGGTAATCCAAGACACCTTGGATTTCGATTTACTCCTTGGGAGAGATTATGTCTATGCCATGAAAGCTATTGTGTCCACTCTTGTTCGTGTGATATATTTCCCTCATGATGGAAGGATTGTGACTATTGATCAAATTTCATTCGTTGGTCCTAACTTGATTACCAACCCAATGACCTCCCTAAACGATTATTATATGTAGACGATATCGCCCTCACTACAGGTCAATTATGTGGTGTTATCTCTCATGCCTTCAATTGCCAATGAAGATGAGCCTCTCACCGTTAGCTCAGTCTTTTATGACTTAGATCTAATCGTTGACATGGTGATCTCTTTGATAGGGATTTTAGAGCCTGACCTCCTTACCCCTACCACGACCCTCGACATGTGTTCCTTCTAGAGTGTGTTTCTTCCGTCCAATAAAGATCTCTTGGAAGCCATGTCTGAGTTTTGTCCCTTGACATGGTGTCCTTCCGGAGCATTGTCCTCTTGGAAGCCATGATCGAGAAGAGAGCTTTGAGCATGGTTTTCTTATTTCAAGCTCATTAAAAAATGAAACCAGCTTTGAGCATGGTTTTTTTATTTCAAGCTCGTTAAAAAATGAAACCATCTTTGAACATGGTTTTCTGATTTCAAGCTTGTTAAAAAATTAAATAGAGTTAACGAGGATAGTTTTTGCATCTATGTGGCAACCTTGTTAAAAAATGAAACAAAGGTTATGAGCATAGTTCTTCTCTTGTGTCAAGCTCGTTAAAAAATAAAACAACCCATCTCAAGCATAGTTCCTGTTTCTGTGTCAAGCTCGTTAAAAAATGCAACAGAGGTTTGAGGATTGAACCTAGATTCTCGAGCATAGTTTTTATTCTCTGTGGCAAGCTCGTTAAAAAATTAAATAGATTTCTCCCCTCTTCGATTGAGTCAAGTACTTCGTTACGTATAATATTTGAAGCTTCATTTCATCCGCTTGTGCTGTTGGATGAGACAAAGATTGGGGGGAAATGTTTCTAGCCTCTAGATTTTATGAAGTTAAGCCACTAGATTCTTAAGATGGGGGCAAAGTGCCAACCATGCGAATCCGTGAACCATGCGTTGGGAAGTCACAAGCATAGTTTTCTCTGGTTCAATCTTGTGTAAAAATGAAACCACCTACCTCAAGCATAGTTTCCTCTGGTTCATGCTTTTGTAAAAATGAAACCAGGTCCAAGCATAGTTTTTTTTAGTTTTAAGCTTGTGTAAAAATAAAATCTATCCCAAGCATAGTTTTGTTTTGTTTTAAGCTTGCGTACAAATGAAAACAATCCCGAGCTTAGTCTTTGTTCTTTCTCATGCTCATAAATCAATGAGAATTTAACCGAGTATACTTTTATCACTTTTTCAGATTCATAAAGGTTATATGAAAAAGGAACCCCCTGGATTTCTCTTTAAGATCTTTTCAAACTATTTAAACATGAAAAGATTGCTGAGTGATCTTGTTCTTTTTATGCTCGTTAAAATATTAGAAAGCAAGTCTGTTGAGCGGTAGTTTATCTCTTTTTCGGTCTCATCAGACTACTTGACGAAAAATGAACACTCTAAGTAAGCATGATTAGAAGAAGTTATGGATTCCTCATTAAGTTGTTTTCAGACTCCATAAACATGAAAATACCACTGATTTTTCTTTCTTTGGACTCGTAAAACAAACATCAAAAGGACCATATGGGACTGAACCACTCCTTCCTAGGGTTCTTTAAATATACTCCGAGGGAATCATACGAAGGATGAGCTTAAAGTTCATGAATATGTTATCCTCCTCAAGATTGTGTAAAAATAAAGAGGTACTCGCCAGAAATGGCGGGGGAAAATTGGGAAAGAAATATGTCTAAACCTGTATTCTATGGAAGTAAGTCGCTCTTGAACATAACACCCCTTCACTCGCTTTGTGTCATGGTTGGAAAAATCTTCTTGTCTCTTGATCATACTCCTTCATAAGATTACAAATTGGTTAGTGATCCCTGTTGTTGAGTCAATGTTTCCAAGATAGTTGTCGTGTCGTCAATACATTCAAAGAGAATTTCAACCCGAAAATCCTTATATTGCGTCAACCATTTCTGCAGTCCTTAAGCCTTCTATTACGTTGACCTTCCCTGAGTCACTCCTTAATCACATGTTACTCTGATCTACTTCAAATATTTTTACCTGTTTCGTGTTATTGATGGAGGATACATTAAGGCCCTCATGTGACGAGTCTTTTCATGTCGACTTTGACTCATTATCTAGGAATTAGACTTGAGACTAATTGGTACCTTTGAACTTGCATGCCTCAATGGAAGGTTTCCTCACTTTCGACAATGGGTTTTCATTATTGACCCCTGATCGGGAGATTCCGTTGAGTGTTTGACTTCAACTCACAAATTTAGACCCGTCGGATTGTACTAGTGTATCTTGGGAGTCATTGACATTAATGATGATTTCCCTTGCACTTGTTAATGATATTCACTAATGACCGATAATCAAGTGGTTTCTACCATGTTCGACTTCAACACATGTATTCACATGGTTAGATTCGTACTATGGAATAGTGGAGATGAAGACCCTGAACCTTTTTTGACAGATTCAGGTTGCGTTAGAGTATATTCAGATTGTACTGTTGCATAGATCCACAGTGTATGTCTCATGGCTATGTTCAAATTTGAGTCTTTAACACATATATCCATAGTGCATTTTTGGTGGTTATGTTCAGATTTGAGTCATAATGGCACAGATCCACAATGTATGTTTGGTGGCCATGACCTGTCTTACTTGACATGGATCTTTGCATGTCGACATTTATGCTTCGAGTCATTTGTATTCTGAGTATAAAAATGTTATGAGGAAAATATCTCTATGGCTAGGGGTAAATCACAATAGATGGAAACGACTGCAAAAATCAACTCTAATCTCAAGTATGCTATATAAACAAATATACTAACAAGACAAGATAAAAGGCCTACCTCGTCCAGACATTCGATGAAGTCCACCATTGAGCACTTGACCCAAAGAAATATACCTACAACCAGTCCTCAAAAACCAAGAAACACAAGCATATGGTGATAATAGATAATGTTAGCACATTCGATAGCATAATCCATCAATATTCATAACAAATACGCCCATAGAATAACAATTCAAATATTCGCAAGATATTAATTGGATGAGAAAAGAGTATTTCTATTAAGATGTAATCAACATAAGTGAATGAGTTACAAACTTCTGTGTCGGCACGGTTCATAACCGAGAAACTAAGTTCCTTCCAGCTGGGACTCCACCACTTCAATCCTCCACCAAATGAAAACTCATATAAGAGATACAATGAGGTTCTCAATCAAGAAGGGAAGAGCTTGGGGGATGAATAATGTGTTCAGACTTAAAGGACAAAGGGATGCCGACTCAATGTGAAGTGAATAATTTCTCCAGAGTAACTTTTCTCTCAAAGTTGAATTCTTCTCCCTTCTTTTCCATAGCTCAGATCTGTCCCATTTGTAGCCTTCAAGTGGAACTGAAGGGTCACATCAGAACGTTTCCAGTATATGGAAGGACAAGGATCATAGGTCTCGTGATGTGACATGGAAACCCAATACCATTTTTTAATTTTGGGAACAAATCCCGATGTACATGGGCTATAGTGGTGCAACCTGTGTATACACATGCTGTAATATAGGCAGGGCACACATATGTGGAAAAATAATGTTTTTAGCTTTGGGATTTGCAAAATGGGACTTCAAGTCTGCATAGGGAAATGGAAAAAATCCCTTTATGCAAGTTTTCATAGGGTCAGGCAAATATTTCTATAACAGGGAATGCCTACCTTAGTGATGATATATTACTGTATTGCATTTCCTTGTTTGTTGGCAGGTTTTCGACCGATGTGTTCCTTGTTCCCTACACACACTCGACAAAGTATTTCAGCTATCACTCTGTTCTAACTTCATACTTTGTAGGGCTTAATATTACACATTATTTTCGTCACCCTTATGACCATTAATGATGTACACCTATCCTTTGTCTTTAGAAGGATCAATAACCTTAATCCTTGAAGAAGAATGAAGACACATTTTCCCAGAGAGATGAAATTATCTTTTCCTTTGTGAAAAACCTTGTAAAGAAAGATCATCGCACCTTGCTCAGTGTTAAGGGTGCGATGATCTAGGATCGATGCAGGCTACACCACATTGGCCTGCTATGTTGTCATAGTTTTCTCAATGTTAAGGGTGCGACGATCGTCCATACGAAGAAAAAGAGAATCTTCTCGACGTTTCTAGAATAGAAGCTTCGAGGGTGAGGTGGCCTCCAATTGGTTTGGATCTGAGTCCCATCCCTGTTCTTATGGGATCATCCTAACCTCCTCACCCTATCCTTTTCAGTTTATAAAAGGAGAGGAGTTCTTATGGGAAAGCTAGTTTTTGGAACTTGGTTAGTTGGTGTGAAGAGATTGGAGAATAGATTTTTTGTGTAGGCTTTTTTGGAAGAGCTTGAGAATGTTTAGAGAATTTTTGGAACTTCAACTTAGTTATAGAGATTCAGCTAATGAGATATTAGTCTAGCCAAGAGTTTGGATTAGCTTCAACTATAACTAGTTCATATGGAGTGTTTGGGCCTATGTTGACTTTGAGCTTCACTTTGTCAAGCTGAGATCATAAGTAACTATCATATCTATAGTCTCAAAATCCTTGGAGAAGAAGTGCGTGGGAAGAAAGGAACCGTTGGAAGGGACTCTACAACATCAAGGTATCAGATGCATTCTCCTTTTCATATTTCTAATACAATAATATATTTCTTTCCCATAAATTTGTTCTTATTTTATTGTACGACTCCTTGATCACATACATAGGTTTTGTTAAGTATACATTGTTGCTTTCACTTCATTGGCTTATGTCTTTTTACAGGTTCAAAATCCCATAAGCCTTGAAACGGAGCGAGGATGACACTAGCGAGGACACATGACATTTAAAAGGTATGTCATTTATCTCTTGTCAGTGAGTATGCTTGACAATTAAAACTTAGGGAAAGTTTTATATTCTGTCTTGTTTTGTTCTAGTTTCGGGGTGAATTGTGTCCACACTTACCAATTTGTCCGATAACAGGATCTATCAAGTGTTGAGAGGGATCAAACCACTCAAGGTGAAAATCTTTCTTCAAGTTTTGATTTTTTTTTTTTTTTTTTTTTTTAA
>ML809328.1:56631-72913 GCA_009831015.1 Picea engelmannii | reverse complement strand
GCATTTTAATAAATTTAAAACACATATCATAGAGTCACTGTTCCCATGCAGATTCAAATAGAATAAACAATAATTCAATACAAAATGAAATACATGGTAACATTCAATTATCACAGGTATGCATAACAAAAAATTAAGCACATAAATTATAATTATCTTTTCAACTAGAATAACACCACCAATTACGTGCATACCTTCCACGAACCTCCCTGCCTTAGACTGCACTGTTCATCACTCTTAGCAGTAGGTCACCCCCAAGCTGGGACTAAGCTCCACCGGGCAAGGGAATCCTAGGCTAGGCAAGGTCAACAAAATACACACTTTATGAGGAAGGATTCTCTCCTAGGAGCCACTTATGCCCACTGCTCACAGACTCTCATTCCCCACATGCCCGCCCCACCCCAGGAGTATACACCTTCACTGTCACACATTCCATCGACTGCTTCACCTCCCTTACCTTGGGCTTCAACGAACCAAAATTCTCAGAGCTCTGTAGCAGCTATAGGATCCCTTTCAGGAGTTCTCACTCCCTCTTCACACTTTCTCACCTGGAGAGAGTTGCCCACAAGCCTGACAACCTGCCTCTTCAACCACAACCACCTCCCTCACCTGGAGAGAGTGTTGCACATAGGACTGACAACCTTCTTATTCAACTCTGTTCCAGCACCAGGAGGATAACAACAAGGCTTAGCAAGGAACAAATGACGGTGACAAGCCACACTCAGCCACGGGACTACATGGCCACAACAACCCACAGTTCTAACACTCACGACATAGACAATTTCGAGATTCTCAAGCTTCACAGAAGACGCAGGTCGGCCTCACAGATTTGATCTTCAGAGGTGCGTGGCTATGCAGAGGTCCAATGCAGAGACATTACGGGTTCGGGGAAAGGATTCCAACAAACTCAGGCAGAGTATGGTAGAATGAGTGTGTGGGTATGCATTTGCAGACACAGAGGATGACATAATGGGAAGCGAACCCCCTCCACGATTGACTTCTGCAACTTTAACTGCATGCACCCAGGTCGACACCTGTCTTCCTGGAGCTGCATGCACTCCATTTTTCATACGTTCCTTTCCAAGAACTTAGGAAAAAACTCAACAAATGTCCACCTTAGCCTTTAAGGAAATAATAATAAATTATTATTCCTTTTTAGAGGTAAGCCCCCTAGATTAGCCCCTAGGCCCAACACTTAGCCTCCTCTCCCTTACCCAGCCTTGTGGAAGCTTTTTCCCCCATCACTCTTTCTTCCTGGTCGGTCTACATGCAATGATGTTTTATATTTTATTAATGATCTGGATAGTTACATATACAAAATCAAGCTCCTGGCCTTTAACTCTTAGGCTCTCCGGCCTAATAAACACATAAGCCCACCAACTTATATACACTTGTCTCATTAGCCTATACAACATGTTTACAGTACATAGACATAACCGAGGCTCGTCCTTGGCGTATTACAATTCCCTCCCCTTATTTTTGCACTGTCCTCAGTGCAACTTTTTCAAAGCATCAACAAGATTTCCAAAATCTTCAAAAAAGTGTTGGTATTCTGCTCGCATAGCATCCTCATGCTCCCATGTCGCGTCCTTATAACCGTACTAGGTCCACTCGACTTTTACAAGCCCTATGGCTTGATTCCAGAGATGCTTGCTTTTCCGGTCCAATATGCACACTAGATGCACTTGCAAGATGCCTTCTTGCTCCACCTGGATCACATTCCAATAAATTACATGATTAGCATCAGGTATATATTTCTTAAGAAATGAAATATGAAACACATTATGTACAGTCATGGATGCAGGTAATGCAAGCATATATGCAACTGGCCCAATCCTTTCTAGGATTTCAAATGGCCCACAAAATCTGGCTGCCAACTTTGAACAGTTTCCTAGCTCCAGGGAACTTCTGTTGTCTTTCACTTTCAAGAAAACATGGTCACTCACTATAACTCTCCGTGGGTCTTGTTATTATCAACATAACTTTTTCTGCCTATCTCGGGAAGCCTTTAAATTCTACTTAATTTTCAACATTTGTTCTTCCATTTCCTTGAGCAACTCTGGCCCAACTACTGCTCTATCAACTGGATTATCCCAGCTTACTGGAGTGTTTCACTTTCTTCCATAAAGTGCCTCAAATGGGCTCATCTTCAATGATGCTTGATACCCATTGTTGTAGGCAAATTCTACCAAGTGTAGGTAGTCTTCCCATTTAGATGGTTTGTCCATCACATACAACCTTAGCATGTCTTCTATCACTTGGTTCACCCTCTCCGTCTGCCCATCAGACTCAGGATGATAGGTTGTGCTGAAGTTCAGATTCATTCCGAACCCTTTAAACAAGCCCTTCCAAAACTTTGAGGTAAATTTCGGGTCCTTGTCAGACAAAATCATCTTGGGAATACCGTGCAATTGTGCTATTTCCCTTATAAAAATATCAAAAACATTAGCTACCTTGTGAGTAGTCTTTAGTGGAATAAAATGAGCAACTTTCGTAAGCTTGTACACCACCACCATGATTGAATCATGCTGCTTGCCTGTCCTGGGAAATCCTGTGATGAAATCCATTGTCACTACCTCCCACTTCCACTCAGGAATGGGTAAAGGCTGTAGCAACCCTGCTGGGTGCCTATGCTCAGCTTTAACCTTCTGGCATTCCATACATCTGGCGATGTATTCTGCAATTTATTTCTTCATACCTAGCCAAAAGTAATGACTCTTTAATGATGCCACAGTTTTCTGATATCTAGGGTGCCCAACATAAGGCACATTATGCATTTCATTCAAAACCATAAGTTTCAAGTCCTGGACATTAGATATATAAATTATGTTCTTGTAAAAAAGTATTCCATCGGCTTCCAATTTATAATTTTCCACTTTTTGTGGCATCTTGCCTTGCTGTAGCTTTGCTACCAAATCCCTGTACTGCAAATCTGCATTTGCAGCTTCCAAAATTCTGCCCTTAATATCAGTTTGGTACATGCTAATGGATGTAGCATGTACTTCATGCACTCTCCTGCTGAGTGCATTAGCCACTTTGTTTTCCTTCCATTTGATATGCTTGATATCAAGGTCATACTCACAAAGAAACTCCAACCACCTACTCTGCCTAGCATTCAAGGTTCGCTGATCAAACAAATACTTCAGACCGTTATGGTCCATCCTCAGTTTGAACCTCCTTCCCATGAGGTAATGCCTCCATTTATTTAGAGCGTGAATGATGGCTACCAACTCTAATTCATGAGTTGCATAGTTCCTTTCGTGCTCTTTCAACTTTCTGGATTCATAACAAATTATGAATCCATTTTAACTGAGGACTCCTCCCATTCCTTCTTTGCATGCATATGTGCAAACCACAAAATCCACATTTGGATCTGGAATCCTCAGGATTGGAGCACTAGTTAACCACTGCTTCAATCGCTGGAATCTTTTCTCACATCCCTCTGTCCATTGAAATTTCTTCTTCTTCCTTTGCAGGGAAGTGATATGGTGAGCTATCCTTGAGAACCTTGTAATGAACCTTCTGTAATAACCAACTAGACCCATAAAGGACTTGACTTCTATCACATTCTTTGGTGCTGACCATTCTCTTATGGCCTCAATCTTCTCAGGATCCACGACTATCCCATCCTTTGAGATGATATGACCCAAGTAATAGACCTTCTTTTGATAAAACTAGAATTTTCTCAACTTGGCATACAACTGGTGCTCCCTTAGCACCTGCAACACCATCCTCAGATGTTGTTCATGATCTTCCTCCGACTTGGAATACACCAAGATGTCATCCAAAAAGACTATGAAAAACTTGTCTAGATATTTCTTGAACACACCATTCATTAGACACATAAAAACAACAAGTGCATTTGACAACCCAAATGTCACCTCTGTGAATTCATAGTGACCATACCTTGTTCTGAAGGCAGTCTTTTTGATGTCTTCATCCTTTATTCTTACATGGTGATAACTCGATCTAAGATATATTTTCGAAAATATCTTAGCATCCTTCAACTGATCAAAGAGATCATCGATCCTCAACAGAGGATACTTGTTCTTTACAGTCACTTTGTTCAACTGTTTGAAATCGATACACAATCTCAGTGTCCCATCCTTCTTCTTCACGAACATGACCAGGGCTCCCCAATGTGACACACTTGGGGCGTATATACCCCTTATTTAGAAGCTCTTCAAGCTGTAATTGCAGTTCTTTCAGCTCTAGTGTACTCATTATGTAAGGAGCTTTTGATACTAGAGTTTTCTAGGCATCAAGTTTACAGAGAAGTCAATATCTCTTTCCGGGGGTAATCCGGGCACCTCCTAGAATACATCTTCAAACTACTTTAGTACTGCATGGTCTTCAATATTTGAGACCTCATCCTTAGATGCTTCCTCTACATGGGTTGCAAATAATTGGCAACCTTTCCCGTAGCACTTATTCAACTACATTGCTGAGAATTCCCTGACAACAACTGCTTTGGGAATTCCTTGGACTGCTCTCTAATTCCCCTCCTCATCTAGGCAAGTGAAAGACTTGTTACGACAGTCTAGGATGGCGTGGTGCTGGTTCAACCAATCCATCCCAATTATAAAGTCATAGGAACCTAAAGGCATAATGTTCAATTCAACCCTTGTGTTCAGTCCATTCATGTCCATTGGACAAGACTTAACCAACTCGACAACCTTTCTCTTGGATTTTGTAACCAACTACACTAACCAATATTTCTAATGCTTGCTTCTTGGTAAATGCAAACTTTCCACCACTCTAGGATCTATATAACTATGGATATCCCCTGAATCAATTAAAATAGTAAGGGCATGGTTGTTGATCATAACTTCCACTTCAATCATGTGTGATTGAAATTCAGCTTGCTTGTTGTCCAGGGCTGCATAAATCCTTGGTACACTTCTGCCTATGTCCTCCATTGTTTCAACTTGCTGAACATCGTGGACAGTTCTCACTTTGTCATTTCTATGGGGGTAGTCTCTGTACCTATGATTTCCTGTATAACCCCAACATTCCATAGGTGTCTGCCTTGGCAATTTCCCACCTACTTCAACCTTTCTGGGCTCTTTAAAACTTGAGTGTCCTTGAGGACTGTCTCTGAAAAAGGGAGGTTTTTTTCTCTTCTGCCTCTGCTCTTTATTAAACTTCTTCTGGTCATCCCAAGCCTTCCGGAAAGTAGGCTTTTCATATTGTTGCTCATACAAGCATTTTTCTCTCCTTATCATTTCTTCCATAGTCTTAGGGTCATCATACTGAATCTTGTCCCCAATGGAAGGTGGTAGTCCACTCAGATACCTTTGAATTTTGACAGTCTCATCTTTGATGAACGAAACATATTTCAACAACTCCAAAAACTTCCGTTCGTATTCATTAATGGTCATGTCGCCCAACTTGATTTCAAATAACTCTTTCATTTTTCTGTAATAGTATCTTTTATTTAAGTATTTATTTTCAAAATACTTCTTGAACTCTTTCCAAGTAATATATTTCTTTTTAATGTGTTACACCTTCACTAGTTGATCCCACCACATGGATGCTTTTCCTTTCAGTTGATACATTGCAATTCTTCCTTCTGCATGAGAGGAATAATTCTGCAGTTGGAAATATTTCCTCATACCTAGCAACCATGTTTCGACATCTTCCTCCTTCTTGTGTTCTCCATCAAACGTAGGAGGCTTAATCTTGTTCATTTCACCCTTCAACTCATCCACTCCAGATCTCCTGTGTTTTCTGGTAGGAGATGGGCTTGAACTACTGTGTGCCTCCTTATTGGAATGCTTCGGGGAGTGGCGATGATGCCTGCTAATGCTTCTTGATCTTATTTTATTCTCAGGGGTATTGCGACTCCCTGTTTTGCTTGATTCACTCTCCTTATCCAACTTCGTTTCTATTCTCTCCAGACTCTTCATCATCTTTAAGTTGAATTCTCCCTGTTTTTCCTGATCTTTCTTGAGCTTTCTGCTATCTTCTCGGTGAGTTTGGGCATATTTCTGCAATCTTTCAATGATTTTCATCATGTTTCCTTCCTTATCTATCTCTTCTCCATGTCCATTGGAGTTTGATCCTTCAAATCCCAAATGGACATCCATTCCTTTTGCTTCATTCTCTGAACTAGAAGCATTCTGTGTCCCTTCCATTTCTCTGCAGTCAGTGTCAACTCGCTGTGGTCCTGACACTTGTTGAACTCTACAAACACAATGTGCAGTCAACTCAAATTTGTCAGGACATCATTCCTTAACAAATCTCACAAAATTCATAAACCGAATCTGTTTTAAGAAACGTTCAGATTTCATGAATTTTCCGAGCTCTGCTCGACTCTGTAACAATTTCAGGCCTCAACCCTTTTCTCTTAGTCCCCAATCCACGTGATCACGGGTCATGACTACTCACATATCTAAAATGTGCTTCATGGCTTTACGTCCTAGCCCAGGTGCTAGCTCCTCCTGCTAGGCCCCTTTGATTGTGATGTTGGGCTATGACCTGGGCCCCAAATTTCGAGCACTTCAGGACTTCATGCTTTGGGAGGTTTCAAAGCACCACAAAACAACTTCCCGAGTTCCAAATGAACGAACTCGTTACGTAGGGCAGATCAACCGTCCATGTCTACTCAACATCCACAACTGACACTCGCTGTGGAACTTTTGTCATCGAAGCTTAAGAAATTTGGAGCTTTAGGACTTCGGGTTCCAGAAGCTTTCACGCTTGCTTCCCTCCAATCTCGCGACTTCCGAACTTTTGACTTCTCTATCCTCCAGGCCCACATAGTACAACTGTCACCAACTAAGGCGATGGCACGTGGTACACTTAGGAGAGTCCACGCCACCCCAGGCAATGTCATCCGGCCCCACCACATCTACTCTTTCACTTTGAAACTTTAGACTTCAAAAGTTTGTGCAAAGACACATCCCACTTCTCCCAACAACCAAACTCTCGAAATTACAATCTACTCTTTTGCTTGATCCAATGGCCAAGCTCTTTTCTCCAGATCTATGGTGTAGATCTCCCTCGGGACTTCGGGGTTTCGGGCGTTTGTGCCTCAGGGCACCCCACTTCTCCCGATTTCCGAACTCCGAAAGGATTCCATGATAACCCTCCTGCTCCTTCTCCAGATCTGATGGTCGTACTGAATTTCCCTTCCGTCCGGACAGATCCTATGGCTCCAATACCTCAAGTGTTGTGATCTTTCTCTCTGTGGCCAAATACCATGCCTGTTATGGTTTTACAATGCCGCTACTCTTCTTGAGCTTCGTAACATGACCAAGGTAACTTCTTGGCTCTCAAGAAGGTTCTGAGGTCCGAAATTAGTCCTCCAGACACAATTTCCTCTGGAAACCTTGGATCCAATGACCACTTATCCAGCCCATCCAGGTTCGACATTGAAACCTTTCCTCTGAACTCGAATTTTGTCTACCTCGAAAACCATTCTTTTCCGAACTTTAGCTTCAACAACCACTAACATGGCCCATTCAGGATCAATGCTAAAAACGTTGGGCTCTGATACCAATTTGTAACATCCCCAGCCTTCAACAGGCCGGGCAACACTACTACTGCGGAACATTCACACACACACACACACACACACACACACACACACACACATACATATATATAACATGCATTTTAATAAATTTAAAACACATATCACAGAGTTACTGTTCCGATACAGATTCAAATAGAATAAACAATAATTCATATACACAACATAATACATGGTAACATTCAATTATCACATGTATGCATAACATAAAATTAAGCACATAAATGATACTTATCTTTTCAACTAGAATAACACCAGCAACTGCGTGCAGACCTTCCACGAACCTCCCAGCCTTAGACCGCGCTGCTCATCACTCTCAGCAGTAGGTCACCCCCGAGCTGAGACTAAGCTCCACCGGGCAAGGGAATCCTAGGCTAGGCAAGGTCAACATAAGACACACAATTTATGAGGAAGGATTCTCTCCTAGTTGCCACTTATGCCCATTTCTCACAGACTCTCATTCCCCACATGCATGTCCCACCCCAGGAGTATACAGCTTCACTGTCACACAGTCCATTGAATGCTTCAACTCCCTTACCTTGGGCTTCAACAACAGGTTGGACTAGATTTCTCATAGCTCGTAGCAGCAACAGGACCCCTTCCAGGAGTTCTCACTTCCTGTGCACACTCTCTCACCTGGAGAGAGTTGCCTACATGCCTGACAACTTGCCTCTTCAACCACAACCACCTCCCTCACCTGGAGTGAGTGTTGCACACAAGCCTGACAACCTGCTTCTTCAACTCCGTTCCAGCACCAGGATGACAACAACAAGGCTCAACAAGAAACAAATGATGGTGACAAGCCACACTCAGCCGCGAGACTACGTGGCCACAACAACCCACAGTTCTAACACTCACGACATAAACAATTCCAGGATTCTCAAGCTTCACAGAAGACGCGGGTCGACCTCACAGATTTGATCTTCAGAGGTGCGTGGCTATGCAGAGGTCCAACATAGAGACATTATGGGTTTGGGGAAAGGATTCCAACGAACTCAGGCGGAGTATGGTAGAGTGGGTGCACGGGTATGCAGTTTCAGATACAGAGGGTGACAGAATGGGAAGCGAACACCCTCCACGAATGACTTCTAAAGCTTTAACTGAATGCGCCTAGGTCAACACCTTTCTTCCTGGAGCTGCATGCAGTCCATTTTTCATACGTTCCTTTCCAGGAACTTAGGACAACACTCAACAAATGTCCACCTTAGCCTTTAAAGAAATAATAATAAATTATTATTCCTTTTAAGAGGTAATCCCCCTAGCTTAGCCCCTAGGCCCAACACTTAGCCTCCTCTCCCTTACCCAGCCTTGTGGAAGCTTAGTCCCCCATCACTCTTTCTTCATGGTCGGTCTACACACAACGGTGTTTTTATATTTTATTAATGATCTGCATAGTTACATATACAAAATCAGGCTCTTGGCCTTTAACTCCTAGGCTCTCCGACCTAATAAACACATAAGCCCACCAAATTATATACACTTGGATCACCAGTCTATACAACATGTTTACAATACATAGACATAACTGGGGCTCATCCTTGGGGTATTACAGTTGTGTACAATCATGGTGTGATTCTTTCCCTCGATGGAAAAATTGGGGGCCAAAACAAGTATGAAGGTTTGACACTATTCTTAGTTTGATTGAGTGCATGCCTAGTGCTATTTTGAATCTTGATTTGGTAGCCTCCTTGAATAGATTTGAAATTAGAATGCATGCACCATATTTTTATACACATTGTTCATGATGTGAAAATGGTCTTGGTGTATTCCTTTCCCAAAAGAAATATAATTTAATTGTTGCTGGTGATGTTTTGCTTAATATTTGTTGTTTACATCAATTGGTTTATGGAATTGGATGACCCATGTTATGTTTTTATGGTAAAGTTGATGTTGGTATTGAACTTGGTCATGATAAGGGTCTTATGATAATTTCTATACTAGTTCATAACTTGTGCATGTCATATTATGATATACTTATAGACAACCCCAATCCTTCACCTAACCATTTGACTTGCCACTCGACATTTCTAGGTCATGTTCATGTAAGTTTTAATAACTATCACTATTTTTTTTGCCCTTTATTCTAATAGTAACAATTAAACACTATCATATTTTATCCAAAAAATATACTGATGGTCACATCGACATTGTTAGAATCTCAATGTTTTGGTAGCATATCTATGGTGATTGCCTTTTAGAAACTGCCATAAAAAGTATCCAAAAGGGGTAACAACGACGGTCTTTATTCGATTGTTGCAAAAAATGTCATAAAAAGGGTTACAAAGATAGTCCTTAAAGGACCATTGCCATGAGTGTCTTTGGTGATAGTCCTTTAAGGGTCATTGCCATAGGTGTCTTTAACGACAATGTTTAAGGGTCTATCACAAGCTTGATTGTTCCCATGTTTGATTTTTTAGTAGTGAATGAATACTTAGAACGAACTTTAAAGCAAAATGAAAGAGACCCTCTAATGGATGGTTGAATAAGATCCAAGGATAAACAAGCATACTTGAAAGAATTTGGTGACAAAATGACATGATTTTCCCTACTCCTATAGCCAAAATAAGGATTAGAAACACTCCATGATGCTAGGATCTTTAATAGGTACACTTAAACCCTCCAAGGCTTACAAATGGTTTAATAATTTTCTCCTTAAAATAACAAAAAAACCTTTTTTTTTTAGGAAAAATATACTATATCATGCAATCCAAACAAGGCCATATAAAACCACTAGTGAGCACTCTCTGTTATGTGTAAAGACAATAGCATGATACCCTATGGGGCAATATATTCAAGAGGTCACTGGATTCTTGAGTAAGTTGATGTTGTATGATAAAAAACTTGAGTATTCTATGCAATTGTTACAGAGTTATCTATTTTTATGTCAATGTTTCGAGCATTCAATTGATGCTCATCTTCAGGACACATATGATGCCAAATTTATGCATCTTTATGTCAAAGTTGATGTTGTTGGAATTCATCCATAGGTGCAAGACATCAAGTAATTTGACGTGGAAACAAGAATCTAGGCAATCAAGTGTGGAGTAGACTCAAGTGACCACATGAATGTTAAGAGAGTCTCCAAAGGTGTTTCCAAGGAGCCAAGAAAAGTAAAGTAAGGTCTAGAAGTAAGGTGCAACAACGTATAAACTCTACAATAAGTGAATATGAATGCTAGGTACAATATTAGCATTGGGTAAAATGCACATCAGATAATATTTTGTTGTCCTATCTTCCATGGACTCTTTGATGAGTTGATCACCATTGATAATTAAAAAAAAAAAAACAATTATGAGAGCATGAGATAAGAATCCTCTTACTTCTTTTTTAATTGAAAAAATTCCTTTAACTATAAAGTTTTATTACAAAAAATGTAAGCTACCACTGCAACTTCCATAAAAACTAGAAAAAAAACTAATCAAAAAAAAAAAAAAACACAGATTAACTTAAATCAAAAGTACACTTGCAATGATGCAACCACTAACTAAGAGTCCATAATCTAAAGAATCATAAAATCAATAAACATGATTGTGACTTCAACATAAAAAAAAATAAAAATAATCATGCCCAGGTCACAAGGGCACTGGTCATAATCATCAAGGTCCCCTTTCTTAAAAAAGTGGGAAGATATGCTTAGTACATAGTTTATTTGAAAATGATATACACTTAATTTTTAATCAACGATTTTACTACAAAATTTAATTTAAAAGGATATACAATGAATTTTCAACCAATGAATTATATTAAAGTATTAATATAACTCTATAATATACATTCACATGATCCTACAAGATTTATGGGATTTTACTATAACTCTATAATATATATTCACATGATTAGATCCTACAAGATTTATGGGACCAAGAGCTACAAAAGTTTACATTTGTATTTTTGATGTCTTTTATTGGAGAATGTCTCAACATACAATATATTCCTACTTTTGATGTCTTTTATTGAAGAATGTCTCAACATGCAATATATTTGATGTTCTAAACGTCCTTTAAATAATTGCATATTTTTGTTGTTGGCAAGCTCAACAAGTTATGTAAGCTACTCAAATATTCACTTTGAATTGAGTGTTTTTGTCTTTTTTTTTATGCATAGGACAATGCATCATCACATGCGACTCATCATCAATTTCCCCTCTTCATGCATAGGACAATGTATCATCAATTTCCCATTGTTTGCAAAGCATATATGTTCTTTCTTGTTTATATTTTTTCATCTCACTATTTACATGATTAGATGATGTGAACTTAGAATGGATTCACCAAATAAATGTTTTTTGAGTATAGATATTTTCTATTTTTGAAAATAACATTGTCTTGAGTAAATAATCATTGGGTTAATCTCACATTGATATAAATATCATTTTCTCACTAAATTCTTTTCACAACTTTTCTATTACCCTTTTTTACCAAATCTCAAATAGCCAATAATTCATAATAACTTCTTTTTCAATTTCCCCTTCATAAAAATGATACCAACCCTTACCTTAAATGCAATCTTACTAATATCATACACTAACAAGTTTGTCTTTTAGCCAATAGTTTTTCTATCAATAGCTCTTAAAAACTTTAATGGGCTTCACAAGGTAGAAACTGTCCAAAACATAATAAACTATTATCTTAAAAAAAAATAACATATAACTATAAGTATTTATTAAAATTTGCCTCCCATTATGAACATGCTATCAACCTTTTAGAAGTTGGTGTCATATATATATCTTTTATCTATTTTACAAATATCTATTATAATGATATGTGGACTATAAACATGGACATAGAGGGAATGGGTGAAAATGATATATTCTCCCATGTTTGTTTGAACCACAAGGAAGATTCTGATGAAGAGTGAATGAACTACACTGACTACTGCCCTCACACTTCCCACCAACCACCTTGAGCAAATCATGCATCAAACATGAATGGAAAAAAAATTGCTCTTTGACTTCTGCCCTCACAGTTCCCACCAACCACCCTGCCCAAATCATGCATCAAACATAATGTAAAAAAAATTGCTCTTTGATATTGACGCCGGGATACGCTTTCTCACCAAAGTCTGAAAAATTAGGTCACCTACGAGCATGACCATGGCGGGGAGGTGATTAGGTAAACAACCTTAAGCTGATTTAAGCAATTACAGCACAGCTCTCTGTCTTCCAACACAAAATGTCTGGAATTAACATATGTTTCAGAAGGTCAAAATGGCGTGATCCTCTTAACGCAATGGATTGTCCAAGTAATAATCTTCAGACGTGGCGCTGTTTAATGGCCTGTGCATATTCAACCAATATATTACTGAACGCCCAGACAGAGAGAAGAAGGAAACCCGCACGAAATGCATGTCTTCTGCAAAAACAAAGCAAGGAACGGATATAACAAAGAATGGAACTCGCCCACTGTTCTCACGCCATTCTTATTCTCAGGGTTTCTCAACGCCTGGTCATAACTATATTATTATTATTATTGTTGCTGCTGTTCCTCTCGAACATTATAATAAGAGCACAGAGCATAAGCAGTTGAGTGCAGCAGTAGATTGTTTCCATGGCTACTCTAGTGCTGTTGCTGAGGGAGTTCCTACGCATCAGAGATTACGGAGCCCATGAGGATTATGATCTTCTGCTGCAATATTCAAATGAGATGAACAGTACAATTGAAAATGAATATCCAGTCATGGTGGGAGGAAACAAGAAGATGCACAGAAATAACTTCATCATGGCAATAACAACGAATGAAGAACTTGTGGAGAGAGAATATATGATTTTACCGTTGCAGTTGTCTGTTACTCAACTTTGGCCTTAGGGTAGATAGATAGAGAGATGCGTTCTTAACGACACAATGAAACTTCTGCTTACTGTCTGTGCTCAATTAGGTAAGGGCTCTGGAACTTTTAATTGTTTGTCTTGCAACGGTTTGAATTCCTCACTTCCAGAAAAGGAAAACGTTATTCATGATTTCAGTTGAATAATAGGATCGTTAAACATTTCAAACCAGATCGATCCTCTTTCTCTCTCTCTATATATGTACGAATTGATCCCATCCAGGCTGAGCACTTGGCTCATCTGGATGCAATATTATTTCAGGATTTGTAAGAGGTATAAATAAGATTTTTTCGATTGGCAATAAATAGCAAGAACCATGTGTGTATTTTTTTTTATTTTTATTTTTTCTGGTGCTGCATTATTTTCCAGAGCTCATTATTCTTCGTGCGAAAAAAATGGAATTGTGAACTTCTGTCCATATCCAAGTTCGAGGAGATTATTTGGCTTAAATATGAATGTGGTTTCCATTTTTTTGAAAGGAAACAATAACGTGATATGCAATTTTTAGCATTGAGATTCATAAACCATGTGCATACACAGACGTTTGAGGGGAGACGTGTAATACAGATCCATCAGGAAAGAGCTGTATACAACAACGATTGTGACGATCAGTTTTTAGAGACTTTGTGTTATATAACTTCAGAGATTGGACTCGATGAAAAAATACAATTTCAATGTACTTCAGAGATTGGACTTCAGGGTTTTGGCATTTGGTACTTCGTCATATAAAGAACCTAGAGGGTCTAATTGAGATGAAATGTTTTAAATCTTAGCCCAATTTTTATTAGAATTTATCATAATTTTATATACATCAAAAAATTTAAATTATTTTTTTATATTTTTATTTTCTAAATAATAATAATAATAATATGTGAGGATGATAATAATGTTTATTAAGAAATTATTTTATTTTTTTAAAAATTATATTTCTATGTTTAATAAATATTGAATTTTTTTTCCCAAAATCACTATAATTTTGATGATTTAGTAAGTTAAAAAAATCTATAACAAATATTTTTAATTGAAATCTAAAAAAATAAAACTTTTCTAAGTAACATATAAAGTGATAAATAACATTGTTCATTAACTTTGACCCTTCTTTTTTCCATTCCATATGAAGTGATAAGTAACATTGTTCCCTTTTTTTTCCATTCCATATGAAGTGATAAGTAACATTGTTGTTACATATGAAGTGGTAAATAACATTGTTGATTAACTTTCAGACATTTAAAATACATCTCTTTTTCCATATGAAGTGATAAGGAGGGTGTTGATGACACATTTAAAATGTCATATTATAAGAGTACCAAGAATGACAACTTTTTTATAAAATTGTGATTTAAATATATTTATAAAAAGATAAAAAAATACATTTTTCTTTTTCAATATGAAATGATAAGTAGTCATATTTATAAGGGTATCAATTATCTCTAGAAATGACAAGTCCTTTACAAAAGTGTGATTTAAATATATTTATAGAAGGCCAATTATCTTCAGAAATAACAAATCATTTACAAAAGTGTGATTTAAATATATAAGGATAAAATAACACTTCTTTTTTATGAAGTGATAAGTCGTCATATTGATAACACTATCAATTATCTTTTCAGTTTTTTTTTTTTATAAAATTGTGATATAAATGATTTAAATATATTTATAAAAATATATATATATATATATATATATATATATATATATATATATATTTTTTTTTTTTTTTCATATGATGACGAAGTGATAAGTAACATTTTTCATATAAAGTGATAAGTATTATTTTTAGAAATTTAATAATACCTTTTCTTTTTTCATATGAGATGATAAAGTATAATAAAAAGAAGTGATAATTAACATTGTTGATTATCTTGGATAAAGTGATAATAAAAAGAAGTGACAAGTAGCATTGTTGATTATCTTGGAGAAGTTTAATAACAACTATCTTTTTCCATATGAAGTGATAAGTATCTTTTTCCATATGAAGTGATAAGTAGTAGTGTCGATTAACTTTGACACATTTAAAATGTCATATTTATAATACTGAGTATTTTTAAGAATGATAATTCTTTAAAAAAATTAATTTTTTTATTTAAATATATTTTTAAAAGGATGGAAGATGTGGTTAAAATATTTGAGTTGTGTTGGAATATATATATATATATATATATATAGAGAGAGAGAGAGAGAGAGAGAGAGTTTGGGGTGTAGTATATTTCGTGAATCCTAGAGAAAGATAGAGTAAATACATTTTTTTTTTATAATCTATAATTTCAAAATTAAAGGAAATACGTTCTATCCCATCGTCCTCTTAGAAACAAGCCTCTCCCCCATTGAGAGTATGACTATGACTAGATACCTAATGTATAGAGGTTTCCTAAAATTGTTTCAAAATTGAGTCATAACTACCATCGACTCAAGCGAGGATGGCATAAAGTGTTAGAAAAATAGGATCGCAGATCAATAAAATAAAATATAGAAGATACATAATACAATAAAGACACAGATATATGTGGTTCACCCAGTGTGGGCTACGTCCACCAGAGAAATTGCTAGGTCCTTCCTTTATTATTATCCAACAAATGAAGGGATACAACCTACAACATGTTATGAACATAAATATACATATAAAATAGATATTCATAACATAATAATTAATTAATAAATAATAAACTATTAATAATGAAATGACATGTCTCAAAGGACATGACTTATTGGTTAAGGGCACCCCTGCATGGGTATATAAACGAGCCTTCATTCTCAATTGTATCTCATCTTATCTATTCATATTTTATACATTATTCCTACATGGATTATTTTGTTATATTCCAAGTATTTTGGGTAATTCTTGTGTGAGCGAACTTTGTTCGTTTCATTTGGTATCAGAGTTTCGTTTTTCTGATCCCGACCTTTGGCTAGTGTCTTTATCA
>ML809328.1:22925-55719 GCA_009831015.1 Picea engelmannii | reverse complement strand
AAGATTGAAGAGTATTAGAGAAATAAGAAAAAGGGATACAAAGTTAAAAGGTTAAAGTTTTAAAAAGAATTTTTAATATAAAAGAATATTTATTATATTCTAAAAGCAATTTTTAAAGAAGATTGAACAGTATTAGAGAAATATGAGAAAGGAGTACTTTTAAAAGTTCCATATTATATATATATATATATATATAATGTAGTGAAACACTTTTTTATAAAGGAAAAAGAGCCACTTGAAATAAAAGTTAAAGAAAATATATTATTATATTTTTAAGTCAGAGCTTATTATTATTAAGTGGGATCAAGAGTTATTAAAATGGTGATTGAAAAAAATAATTCAAAGTTCAATTTAAGTTATAAAAGGAACAATTCAAAAATGGAAAGAGGAAGATTCCCTCATACTTATAAAAAATATGCGGATCCCTTATTAAAAGTTAATGGGATTATTCAAGGAAAAAATATCAACATCGTTAATTTCCTGACCGCTAGGAAAGATCACATTAACGTTGACTTGACAAACCAATTAATGGTTTTAGAGCCAAATATAATTGAAAATGACATGTGTCTTTCCGATGAGAAATATGACATTAAGAATCTACCACTATCTAATGGCGATTACAAATTCATAGCTCAATTCAATGTCGTATCAATCTATCAAGACAATGTTGATATAATTTTAGGGTCAACTTGGGTAGACACATTGGGTACTTTTATTTTCAACACAAGGAGAAACTTTTTGACATTTTTTTATAAGAAGAAGAAAATCACATTACAAGACATTACAATGAAGTCAATTTCAGAATCTCCATCATCAGAAGACCTGAAGGACATATAAGAAGTGATCCTTCAAGATAACCAGAAGTCAATACTAAAGTTGCAAGATTGACAAAAATAATGTGACAAAATCATTATTGAAAAAGATGAAGAGATTTCTCACCTAAGAAATCATAATAATAGACTACTTGCAAAAATCATGAAGTCCAAGGAGAAGAAGTGGTGTTTTCAAAAGTTGGAACAAGAAAATCAAGGCCTCAAAGAAAAATTAACCGAAGAAGAGGAATAAATATCATGCCTAAGGAACCTTAATCATAATTTACTAGAACAAATCAAAAAAATTAAGCATGATAAGAAGTCTTTACAAGAAGAGCTAGATCACAAAACATCAGTACTCGATAAAGAGACAATGACTGAACCTATGGAGTTAGAGAAGTCTTTAGATGATATGCATCTAGCTGATGTAAAAATGTTTTCAAATGTCAAAGTAGAAACAATCCAGAGGTATGAAGAAAACTCAATTACAAAATTTAATCAAGAAAAAACTACAAGTATACAAAGTAAAGATCAAGTTGCAAGGATGCCTTATCGACATCCTAATCACAAAAAAAGTCAATACTTCAGCCAATCAATGTATCAACAGAAACAAATAACCGCTATGCCAAAGAATATTACTTCCACTAAAAGTGAGGGTCAAAACAAAAGATATCATGGGAGTAGAAATGAATCAAGTTTTTTCCAAGAACCCTATAAAAACCCAAATACGCAGAAGATTGAATTAGGATGGGCAAACCCCTTTACAATTCGACAGTTTTTCTCATCACTTAGAAGATCCTATCATCTCAGGTCCTCAACGATTACTAACTCAATAATGAATAAGCATGAGACAATAATTACAAGTTAGAGGAACAGATAAGTCTTCCATAAAGTATGCTTTGAGGACAATTTTTTTTTAATGGGAAGACAATGTTATGAACATAAATATACATATAAAATAGATATTCATAACATAATAATTAATCAATAAATAATAAACTATTAATAATGAAAGGACATGTCTCAAAGGACATGACTATTGGTTAAGGGCACCCTTGCTTGGGTATATAAACGATCCCTCATTCTCAATTGTATCTCATATCATCTATTCATATTTTATACATTATTCCTACATGGATTATTTTTTTATATTCCAAGTATTTTGGGTGATTCTTGTGTGAACGAACTTTGTTTGTTTCACAACACACCCGATGTAACTTCCTCTTCTTTCTCTCACAGTCTCCTCTCTCAAAATACAATATTCACAATGATGCATAGCCACAATACATTTCCCTCATAAAATAGGGTTGCCTTCTATGGCAAAAAACCCCAACATAACTTCTATAGTCATATCTGTGACCTTATAATGAACGGTCCAGATTTAAAATAAAATTACAATATACATTTACAAAGAATTTTTTCCTTCGGGGGCTTCGCCCCCAAACCCCCACCGGGGGTCCGCTTGCCCTCAGACCCCCCAACCGGGGGGATAGCCCCCCAGGATCTCGCAGGGGGGGTAACCCCTCGCTGCACTCCCCCGGGTGGATGAGTGTACATTCTTCTCAGGTGTAAAGGTTTCATGGGGTATAAAAACGACTGAAAATAAAGAAATCTGAATCAGGAATATAATCAGCCTCCACAACCAACAATATCCCACTTAGAGTCTGATCTCAACAACTCCACCGCTGTTGTATCTGTTGGACTATGAATCTTCTTGGACCTGGAAAATTTCTCATCTTCACCTTCATGCTTGAAGACCAACTGAAACTGAGCAAGAACTCAATTTTTCCCTGGTTACTCCCTTTGTTAACATGTCTGTAGGATTCTAGCTAGTGTGTATCTTTTCCAACTTCAAATGTCCATCTTCCAAGATGGATCGTATGAAATGGTACCTCAACTGTATATGCGTAGTCTTCAAATGGAAGGTTGAGTTCTTTGCAAGATGAATGGCACTCTCATTGTCACAGTACATCCTACTATTCTTCTGCTTCTTTCTCAATTCCTCCATAAACCTCTATAACCAAATCATTTCTTTACTAGCCTATGTAGCAACAACATACTATGCTTCTTTTTTTGAAAGTGAAACAACATTTTGTAGTTTCATAATTCAACTTACTGCTGTTCCACCTATAGTAAAAACATACCCTGTGGTGCTCCTCCTGCTATCTTTATCACCTGCCATATCTGAATCAACATATCCCTGTAGAAAAGTGTCTGAACCTCCAAATCATAGTGCATGAGTATAAGTACCTCTCAAATACATGGGAATCCACTTTACCGCCTCCCAATGTTCTTTACCTAGATTGTTCATATACCTTCTCACAACTCCCACTACATGTGCAATATTTGGTCTTCTGCAAACCATCACTTACATCAAGCTGCCAACTGCTAATGAATAAGGGACCCTAGACATGTATTTTATCTCCTCCTATGTCTTGGGAGACATTTCCTTAGTTAACTTGAAATGGTTGGCCAAAGGTGTACTAACTAGTTTTGCATTCTGCATTCTAAACCTCTCCAACACCTTCTCTATGTACTCACCCTGAGACAATGTCAATTTGCGATTTTTCCTGTCTCTTGTTATTCTTATACCAAGGATTTTCTTAGTAGCACCCAATCCTTCATCGTAAATGAATTTGATAATTTCTTCTTGAGCACATTTATATCCTACATATTAGACCCTGCAACAAGCATGTCATCTACATACAATAGCAAGATAATATAGCTTCCATTTTCTATCTTTTTAAAATAAACAAAGTGATCAGAATGACATCTACTATAACCTTGTTTTGTCATAAACCTGTCAAACTTAAAATACCATTGCCTTGGAGCTTGCTTTAGGCCATACAAACTCTTCTTCAACCTGCATACCAAATTCTCCTTCCCTTTGACCTCATACCCTTGTGGCTGCTGCATATAAATATCTTCCTCCAAATCCCCATGGAGAAAAGCTATTTTTACATCTAACTGTTCAAGATGCAAATATTCTACTGCCACAAGACTTAAAATAGTCCTAATTGAAGTCAAAATCTATACCTTTCTTTTGTGCAAACCCCTTTACAACAAGTCTATCCTTGTACTGCTTTTTTCCTCCATCTTTTTCCTTCAACTTGTAAACCCATTTATTTAGCAAAGATCTTTTTCCTACAAGAAACTGAACCAAGTCCCAAGTATGGTTATTTACCAAGGAATCCATTTCCTCTTTCATGCCTTGCTCCCACTTTGTTTTGTTGTCTACCCGCATTGCCTCTTCATAACATTCTGGTTCACCAGAATCAGTCAACAATAAATAATACAATGAAGGATAGTATTGTTCAGGGGGTCTACTTAACCTGGTAGATCTTCTAACAAAATTTGCAGGAGTTTGAGGTACCTGTTGCTCATGTTGTTGTACATTTTAATTTTCTGGTTCCTTTGGAATTTCTTTTTCAGTGATCTTATGAAGCACTGTGTATTCTGGTTTTTCTTTTTCCTGTTTCTTTCCCTGCAACTGATATTTGTACATTACCTTCTCATTGAATATGAAATGTTTACTCCTAATGATTTTGTTATTTTCATAATCCCATAAATGATAACCAAAATCATTAACACCGTATCCAATAAAGGTACACTTCTTGGATTTTTCCTCAAGCTTTGTTCTATTTTCTTTATCAATATGGACAAATGTTTCACAACCGAAAGTATTCAAAAAAGAATAGTTTACCTTTTTACCCGTCCATGCCTCCTATAAAATTATACCATCCAAAGAGCTTGAAGGTCCTCTGTTTATTAAGTAAATAGAAATATCTACAACATCTGCCCATAACTATAAGGGAAAACCAACATGCAATCTCATACTCCTTGCACACTCCATGATTGTCCTGTTCATCCTTTCTGACACACCATTTTATTGTGGTGTTATTGGAATTGTCTTCTCTCTACAAATCCCATTATATGAACAGTAATCTTCAAAATCCTTGCTGCAATATTCACCTCCATTATATGATTTGAGACACTTCAACCTTTTTCCTGTCTCATTTTCAACCAAAGATTTCCATTTCTTAAAAGTATCAAAAACATCATATTTTTATTGAATGCAATAAACCCAAGTTTTTCTAGTTGCATCATCAATAAAAGTAACATAATAATGAGATCCACCAAGAGATGATACCTGAGCTGGTCCCCATACATCTGTATGCACAAGCTCTAACCTTTCACTCTTCTTTTCTTTTCTGACTCCGAGAAATCTGACTCTCTTCTGTTTTCCATAAACACAATGCTCACAGAAGTCCAAATCAATTTGTTTAAGATCTGGAAACAAATTTATTTTGTGAAGTATTTGCATCCCCTTCTCACTCGTGTGTCCATGCCTATGATTCCATAGTGCTATATCCACTCATGTAGAAGCTAAAGAGATGGAAGATTCAATATTACCAATACATAAATACAATGTACCTACCTTCTCTCCTTTTGCTATCACCAATTATCCTTTCGTGACCTTCCACACCTTATCTATAAATATGGATATACAACCTTCACTTTCCAACTGTCATTTTGAAATTATATTTTTCCTTAGATCTGGAACATGTCTTACCTCTTTTAACAACCATTGGTTTCCATTTCTTTGCTTTATTTTTACCTTTCCCATTCCAACAATTTTGCTTGGTGCATCATCACCCAAATGAACCTGTCCAAAATCACCTTGAACATAATCTATAAAATTTTTCCTATGGGGTGTGGCATTAAATGAAGCCTTTGAATCTACCACCCAAGACTTAGAAATATTATCTTCAGAAAGAATCAAAGCATCTTGTAACACATCACATGTTGCATTTGATTCCTGATTTTTCTCCTGCTGTCCATCTCTTTGTTTCTTTGGAGCTCTGCAGTCTTTCTTCAGATGTCCTTTCTTCCCACAATTACAACACTCTATCTTTCCAAGTCTGGATTTGGATCTACCCTTCCTATAATTCCCGCCGTTCCCTAGGCCCTTTCCTCTATCCTTTTGTCTTCCCCTGTTCTCCATGTTCAATGCATTACCTGATGTCTCACCTGTTCTTTTCCGTTTCATTTCCTCACTAAGGATAACACCAACAACATTATCAAATTTTAAAGTATTTGAAACAGAGACAGAGTTACTTACAACCATGACCAAGTCGTTCCAGCTTTCTGCCAATGAGAACAATATTAGAAGAGCCCTGACCTCATCATCAAAATCCACTTTTACAGAACTTAGTTGATTAGTAACCATATTAAATTCATTTAAATGATCTGCATCAGACCCACCTTCTAACATCTTCATATTAAATAATATCTTCATTAGAAATACCTTATTGGACGCTGAGTGTTTTTCATACAGTTTAGCCAACGCATCAATCATATCCTTCATTGTCTTTTCTTTCGAAATATTGAAAGCCACTGACGCTACCATGCTTAGTCGTATCATTCGTAGAGCCTTTCTGTCAAGAATATCCCATTCTTTGTCCTTCATAGCTGTCAGCTTCTTTGCTATTCCACCCAATGGTAGGAACAAATCCTTCTGATATAAATAATCTTCCATCTGCATCTTCCATAACTATTAGTTTTGGCCATTATATTTCTCAACCCTAAACTTTCCAACTTCTGCCGTTGCTCCCACTCGAACCATGAACCCTCTTTTCCTACGAGTTACCTTTCGCTATGATATCAACTGTTAGAAAAATTGGATCACATAGAAATAAAATAAAACAAATGCGGAAATAAAACACAAAAGATACACAATACAATAGAGACACAAATATACGTCGTTCACCCAGTGTGGGCTACGTCCACCAAAGAAATTGCCAGGTCCTTCCTTTATTATTATCCAACAAATGAAGGGATACAACCTACAACACACCCACTGTAAATTCCTCTTCTTTATCTCACAGTATCTTCTCACAAAATACAATATTCACAATGATTCATAGCCGCAATACATTTCCCTCATAAAATAGGGTTTCCTTCTAGGGCAAAAAACCCTAACATAACTTCTACCGTCAGATATGCGACCTTATAATGAACGATCTAGATTTACAATAAAATTACAATATACATTTACAAGGCAATTTTTCCTTTAAGGGATTCGCCCCTGAACCCCCATCATGGAACACTGTCCCCTGAACCCCCGCCGGGGGCCCGCTTGCCCCCGGAACCCACAGGGGGTAACCCCCCCTGCACTCCCTGCGTGGATGAGTGTACATTCTTATGGGGTGTAAAGTCTTCATGGGGTATAAACATGACTGAAAACAAATACCTCTGAATCAAGAAGACAATAAGGCTCCACAACCAACATAAAGATGCCTAGTCTTGGATAAACTATTGGGGAATCATGGAAGATAACATTTTGCAGAATAAATATACTATTAAAAAAATGTCAATCAAAATTTAAGGAGAAAATGTGGTGTGATAAAGAGTTAGAGGAAAAAATAAAATTAAGGTATTATAAGGATGTAATCAACCCTAATCTAGAAGATCAAAATTAACTATCTATTTTACCAAGTGTAAATAAAAAAATAAGCATTGCTAAGATAAGAACAAATTCTCACGAGCTCCATAGTGAAACTGGGCGTTGGTTAATTCCTAAAACGCCATGGGATGAAAGAGTGTGTCACCTTTGCGACACTAAGAAGGTTGAATATGAAAAGCACTTTCTCTTAGAATGTCTAGCCTATACCCATATTAGATCTTATTTTCAAAATATTTATCACACTACCAACCTTCCTAATCTCTTAACTCAACAAAAATATGGTGATCTTGGAAAGCTTCTCTTAATTCTTTTCGAGCACAAAAACAAAATTCTAAATAATCACAAGTAATCACTTACCCTCTTAAGGTCCGATAGACCAATTTGGTCTTAGTGGACGTTAATCATCATCATATAAAATTCAGTTTAGTTTGGGTGGTTGAAAGAGATGATTTAATATTTTAATATTTATTTGTCAATTGAATTTAGTTTGGGTGATTGAAAGGGATGATTGTTATCTTCCTCACCCAAGTTTAATTCCTACAAAGATTTTCCTAAATTTTGTAACTTAGAATTTGTAATGGTTATACTCACTACAAATTATATAAAAGATATTATCCAATTCGTTATTAAATAGTTCACTTTCTAAGTCATAATTTTTTTTCACTTTATATAGTTTTTTTTCGATAATTTGGTTTCCAATTAAAATCTTACTCTCTTTTATACATTTTTGTTTTTCTCTTATATTAGTTATGTAATTATTGAATACTTATAATATTATATAACTATAAATACATGTATATATGATTGTAATGGTTATAATCACTACAAGTGTAACACACCCAACCCCTTAAGTACTTTTTAAGGGATGGGGTATTAAAATAACACTTCTTCTTAGACATCTCGAGGGATTTTTTTGAGGGCACCAATCTCTTCTTTTCATCAAAATATTTCCAACGACTGTAAGTATACCCAAATCCAATATCGGAGGAAAAATTTGTGACCTCCCAAAGCTCTCAGGTCTCCATCGGCCAAGGCCACTTTACTTCCACATGGAATCAAGGTGGCCTCTTAATGCTCATGTAATCAAACGTGGAATTTGATACATGGCTCACCGATCCAAGGTACCAACCCCATGTAACCTCATGTCATCATTGTCAGGGATTTCATTCCCTTGGTTTAAAAATCCCCCCATCAAAAATTTTCAACGACACATTGTTAATCAAATCCCTCCCTAGATCTGATGGTTCACACGTTTCTCTTCCAATGGATCTGGTTGAGTCAATGACTCCAAATTATGAGGGAGTTAACACCCTCCTATCTAATGTTTCTATATTTGACGGTCCTCGTGCCAATCATCCAACGGTTCAAACCTTCTCGTCACATCCTTGATGAGATCATTGACTCTTAATATGTCACCAATCTATATCGTCTTCAACATTCTTTGGTTAGCGCCCAAATCGCCATCCTACTACCTCCGATGATGATGCCTTCAACATCAACGGTCTAGATTCACTGTCCCATAGATCCAATGACTATGAATAAATGAATGTCTAGAGGATCCCTCTTGCCCAACAAGGCCCACTTTTACCTTTTCGACCAATCACTTAGTGACATATGTCACTACTCTATACACATGGGCTACCGAGTTGGAAAACCACGTCATCAAGATGTCACTACTTTCGTTTACCCACTAGAATGGATCCTAAAGCAATATATGAATCATATTAACTCTTGTCTATTAGTAGATCAATGACACTCATTTTTTCGTCGATGCTTTTATCATCGTTGACATTTTTCTTGGCCGACACACAACCTTTCCAACTCTTCAAACTCTGAAGGGTTAACTCTCATGCACCCATATCCTGATTAACGATCCATATCATTTCTCAGAGTCTCTCATCATAGACACACTATAAATTAGTGTTGGAGTTCTCTAATGGATCACTCCCTAACCAATAGTTAATATTCCCTACCTCCGATCCCACAACGGATCAATGGTTGTTGTTAGCTTTAAAAAATAGGTTCTCTTCCTATTAACACTCTGATTCAGAACTTAAACTTTCAAGAATTATTACAAGTTCTTTCTAAGGTTTTGAATAGGCCCTCTTGGCTCTGAACCTTACTAAGGAAAATCCCTTTTTACACAATGTCTATTCTATTGCACATGCTAGAAATTCATAGATACATGCTTATTTTCCATAGTTTAGAACATTTATAGTGTGTTCATGTTCATTTGTGCAATACACATGCAATTATACTCAGATACATTATCATGCAAGCATATAGGCTTCCCAATGGGACAATTACGATCCCATAAAACATGCATACACAATTACAAACCAATACAACATACATCCTCTACTTTAAATTAGGTTGCACAGAGTGAGGAATAATTATATGTTTCAAGTTGTTTCCAACCAACTAATTGTGGGTTTTCTCCTTTCCACCCAACCATAGGATCTACTTTCTTAGTAACTTCGGCAACAATCCACTCCTGTGCCAAGCCATGATACCACTAGGGAGTTTCTCTCAGGTCCGCAGGGAGATTAACAAGTGCTGGCTACTCTCCTTTATACCACTCTTAGTCAATATTTTCTTGTACCCACCTAGACAAAGCCTTTACGAGATTTATTAGATTCTCTCCAGCATCAAGCTCGCGACCTTCTCAACTCAGGTTGGGATCTAGGCTTTCAAACTAGCCTTGTAACCAAGTTTTACTTGAGATTCATTTTTCTTAGCCCATACCTGGGCCTCTCCTACACTTTTTCTTCTTCGACGTCTCTTCAGAACCCCTCCTGAGTTCTCTCTCTTTGTGCCCATCTCCCCCCCTCCTTTTACACTCATGCCTTCTTCTTTTCTTATATCCTCATGCATCTTTTGCACAAAATTTGGACGGCTCTCTCCATGTCCCCTTCCTTCTATCAAAAGTAACTCGGGTTGAACTTGGGGATTGTGGAATGACACGCTGGGTACATTTGTTTGACAACTTTTTCTATCCTAACCCAACCTCCAATGCATGTATTCATTGAGTGTGTTTTGTTTCTCAACCACTAGTCCTCCCTCATTAATTGATTTTCCTTGATATCAGGGCCGAGGGAGAATTATGAATATTTCTAAAATAATATCAGCATAGTGTCTTAGTCCTTTAGCCTAATGAACCCTTTTCTCATTCCTCTAGTGGTATCATGGCCAATACTCAATGCTTCACTCCCATAGTTAGATGTTGGAATTTCCGATTAATCATTAATACATTTACATTGTTTGCATGAAAATAATTAATCACAATTAATTGCATATAATTATAGGTTTAGAGAGGGGGTGTTACAATCCACTCCTCCATCATAGGAACACCGTCCTTGATGTTCTTTCCTTAGTAACTCCTTCCATGCCTTATTTTTCAACTGCTTTAGCAATGTCTTCCTTTTCTTGGTCTGGTCCTTTCCTAGACTCTTTCCCTTTGTCACATGCATGTGCAATTCATGGATCTACATCCATGTACTCATATCATTAACGTTTCTCAATGTTTTCCTTGACATATCCATTGTGTACATGATCATAATCAACATATTATAAGAAATATCGAAGTCTCCTCTTCCTTGTGGTCACTCACCCTACGGGCCGAGGCTCATGCATCCCCTTATCTACCATACAATCCCTCAAGTGATCCATCTTTCCTTGCCAAGGATTTCTTGCATACAAATAATTTTTGAGACTTCCTCGAGTCTTATAGTTGAGGCGTCCCTTCAACTTTCTGTTCCCGAGGCATCCCTTCGGCCCATGTTACCTCAACACTATATTATTTGGGGATCATGGCTTATCACGAGGTTCTCATGTCACTACAGTATCCCTTTTTCCATGCTTTCTATCTTTGACAACCATCATTTGTCCTCCTTGGACAGATCTTTCATCGCACCTGTATCACACTCATATAGAAATTTGTGAGATACAATATCAATTTTCAATCAAATTTCTTTCAAATATGTCACCCACAAATTTCAAATTTCACATTTTCATTTTTCGATCTGTCCCACATAAAGACGAGATTCACAAGTATGTGGTTTTCCTTCTCATAAAAAATTGGCTCTTTCATAACCAACAAATATTGGTCTCCCTCATGGACTTATTTTGCTTCCATAGCCAAGACATTCTTCCTGCAATTCAATCTTCACACAACCAAACAAGCTGTTAGTTTCTTATGCACATCTATACTTTCATGGCACACTTGCAGTGGCTTCCAATTAATTTTATAACTGTGCATACTAAAAATTAAATCATTTTTATCTATTCAATGATATAGATCAACATGAAATATCGTTCCTTACACATGCATCATTTCAACATACCAAACCTTTCCAAATGAAATTTAGCATTAAATGAATTTGATCAATGTGCCAATGCCCATGGACGCATTCACACACAATGCACCCTTGCATTGATTCCGGACTATTAATTTTTCATTTTAGGCACTCTTTCCATGGTGTGTTGAGTCTCGACCAACCTTTTATTACATGGATTTTCTATCCACATTCATGAGTACAATAGAGCCAGATTTCCTGCTTTTGACTGATCATAACCTCAAATTAGCATAATTTTAATATGGAATCAAAGTTTCATATGAATGCATTCAAGCATTCGTTCTTTACTAGTAATGAGGGTGTCAATATTCATGGCCACCCAATTCCTCTCTTTACCATTCTACACCCCTAATAGAGTATTGGAAGGTCCTCATTCTAGAATGGGCAGTCCATTTCCTTCCCTCTCATGCAAACATGCATTTCCTTAATGCATTCAAATTTATTTTCTTCTTATGAGCACTTTTGTTCCCACTCTTGATTGGTTAATGTATCCATGACACTATTGGTTCATGCGTTTTTTTGCAAGGATTTTGATCTTCCTTGAATGACAAACTATTATTTAGATTCTTCTTCCCTGAATCTTACCTTGCTTGGGTATCAATGGCATATAAAAACCACTCAGAATCACATGTATATCATTAAGATAATAAAATATCTCAGAAGGGATTCCTTACCCAATCCCTTCATACCATATACCATACTGGTATGAATAATATTTATACCTGTCTGGATGCCAACACCCCTTTCTGATTTTGCCTCACTAGTGGTGCTCCATGGGGACTCCCCAAAGTCCATTCATCAATATTTCAACAACGAAATTCTTGTATATCTACTCTGCTTGAGGTTGTCCATCATTGGCAACTATCTTCCCCAACAACTCCAATATTTTTCTACACATGCATGCATTATCACAATCACAATTATATTAGTTGTCATGTTAAATTAAAATGCATGTGTCATAGCATTTAATTTCAGTAGAACAATTCCATATTTTTCTCAGCAAATTGATATGTACTCTACAACATTATTCCTCACTATTTTTATGAGTGCAACCAAAATCAAATTTTCAGCTACCTCTAAAATCTTGCAACCGTCAACATTCTCATGTCAAAACAATTACATGCATCCACATAACAATTTCTCATCCCAAAGAAACATAACACTCAACAAGAAAGGAGTTAAGGGAGTCTTCCCTTTTTTTAACTCCTTCTACATAGTCTGGAACTTTTTAGATCATCTGAGTTATTTCCAAGGCCTCACTGCCTTTACTAAACATGGATCAACCAAGCCTATTCATTTAGACACACTTATTTTTTTATTTTCCTTTGATCTCACAACTATTTCTTTTTTAGGTTTATATATCTATTAATCAAATTAGAGTTTTCAGAGCGAGGGAAGTGTTTCTCCTTTCCTCCTCCCTTTCTTATGTAATGTGTCCCTCTTAGGATTTGTCTACGTTTTTCCTTAATCAGTTTCAACTAGGTTTCATCTTGACTTCCTTGGATAATTCAACATGCCACAACAACAATATTTTGCCCACAAATTAAGAACTAGTGCATTAGGCACATTCAACAAAGAGAAAATCATGTTGGTCAACATTCATTTGCATATATTTTACTCATGCATGATATTTTAAAATGTAATCCAAGATTATTGTACAAATAGACTTTGTATTCTATTGTCTATTTTTTCCAGCAGTCATTAAGGTTATGAATATATTCTCTTGTCAAAGTCTTTACACAGTTCCTCCACATGGAAAATTTTCAACAAGCAACCCTCTTGTTGCATACCCAATACCATATGAAATGACCTCAACCTTGAGTCCACCTCAACTTCATCATTTCATAGATTCACCTAATATTCCATTGGGAATGTAAACATGCATTCTTATGATGCATTTCAAATACACATTCAAACATGCACATTATTCTATTGTGCTTTCATACACTATGCACTTAGCCACATGCATCAACATGTAGTGTGTGTCCTCCCCTGCAACACTTCATAGTTCCATTTCCATATCTATTGAAAATTAATTAGTTCCTGATTGTTCACAATCATTTACATGTAGTCTTTAAAAGCATAATCATGTTTCCTTTTATCATGACAACAAAGCATTCCTGCTCATATACTTTTTAGTCTATTTAGACTCTCCTTTCCCGAGGAAATGGAATACATCCCCCTCAAGCTATTATTAAAAACAAAACAATCATGACTCTTAAAAAAAGAGTCATCCATGCATCCATGGTATTTATTCAATCCTGGAAAGTGAAATTCTTTCCTTACATTTCACTTATTCAGGAAGTCATACCATGCCCTTAATATACATATACTCATACATCATATATGTGGATCGGTTGCATAGTTTTATATCACCCCGTTCTTTATTTTGCTTTCTCATAATTCTTTTCTGATGAGAACTCACAATCATCAACATGACTAGTCTCACATACATATTCATATTCTTCCTTTACACTAGGCAACCTTGTAACGCATTAAATCCAAGCCCTTAATCATATACATCCATACATAGATATTTAGCATGCAAGTTCACTGCTTGCAGCTTTTCTATGTCATCCAAACATTGACATTTCAACTTCGACATCATTCCTCCTTGGGATTTTACAACCATTCATAAGATAATTCCCATAGGGATACTCAAAATTATGCTATCTTCTTTTAGGGCAACAACTGACAAGAACCACTCTTGCCCAACTGCTATAAACACAATCCACAAATCATAATTTTAAATGTGTAATTACAACATTACCCAGGGTTGTAATATGCCTAAATTCAATTGCCACTTGAGCATATTAATCCATACCATATGGCCACCATCCATCTCTATATGTCAATCTGGCCCATTGGTCATATGGAAATGCTCCATTACTTCCTCTCTCTCTCTCTCTCTCTCTATATATATATATATATATATATATATATATATATATATCAGTCCTTCACTAGTCATTACAACCTTATCTTCATAGGCAATAACAATAGCATCATAGTCATTCCATTCATGTTGTTAATTCTCCTACTAACATCAGGTCATTATGGACCAAATTGGTTCATCAACAGACCACACTTTATAGCCAAATATAGGTTCTAAAAATTTGGTTTCCATGTTGTATACATGCTCCATCATTTCCATATGCATTGCAACATATCTTGTGTACCAAGCATCTTACCCATGCCTACAATGTAGATGTATTCTAGTTGTCTGCCTCTTGCATTCATGTGCATAGACATACCTCTAGGTTAATAGCCACAATATTTTTCTTAATGCAACCATGAGATCATAAACTTGCTCATATGCCCATATCACTTTACTTGTTTTATGAGGATAGGAAATAGTCCAAACGATTCCTTCTTTACTCTTACCTATCTGGATTATTCTAGCAACAAGATTTATTCATTATAGGTCAAGTAATTTGACCTTACCAGTTTCCATTAATCCTCTAAACAAGAGGACTTCTTTCACATACTTGGTTTAGTCTTTTATTCAAGCAGTAAATGACACTACCAAGGTTTCTGTAGGTCCATACTAAATTCCTTAACCACAAGGGGTTTCCATAAGGGTATTGTCCCACATATAAACAATCATTACATTTATCAGGGCGCCTTCAACCCATATCTTCAGGTAATATTACAAACATTAGTTCATTCATTTGTTGAACTTAAGAAACTCCTAACAAGATTATGCCATTTCACATTTGGGTCTTATTATTAATGTTTATCGGCATATTCCCACTACTGTAGTATTGCCCATCAATTCAATAGAGAAACGATATAGTCCTTCGGATGTAATCATCATGATAATATTTTCATTATAACGAAATAAATGTTTCAATCTGTAGTCCTTATCCTCAAGGATTTAATGTGGATAATAAGTAAACTTTAATGCAAAGAAATTATTTTAAACATGCTCATCTCCACCTTATTATGCCTATCCTTTGACTAATCTTTGGCCCATCCAAGCCAAGTGTTGTAGCCTACTCTGATACCAATTTGTAACACACCTAATCCCTTAAGTACCTTTTAAGGGATGGGGTATTAAAATTTTGCTTCTTCTTAGACATCTCGAGGCCTATTTTTGAGGGAACCAATGTCTCTTTCTCATCAAGAGCTTTCCAACGACTATAAGTATGCCCAAATCTGATCTCGGAGTCAAAAGTTATGGCTTCCCAAAGTTCTCAGGTTTCCTTTGGCCAAGGCCACCTTACTACCACGTGGCCTCTTAATTCCCATGTCATATGATGTGGAATTTTCCACATGGCTCACCGATCCAAGGTACCAACCCCATGGAACCTCATCTTGTCATCGTCGGGGATTTCATTCCCATGGGTTACAAATTCCCCCATCAAAAAATTCCGATGATGCATAGTTAATCGAACCTCTCCCTAGATCCAACGATTCAAAATACGCTCATCCAATCGATCTATTTGAGTTGGAGACTCCCAATTATGTAGGGTTTAACACCCTCCCATATAACATTTCTCGATATCATGGTCCTCATGCCTATCATCCAACAATTTAGATATTCTCATCACATCCCCGATGAGATCGATGACTATCAATATGTCGTTGATCTATATTGTCGTCAAAATTCTCTGGTTAACACCCAAATCACCATCTTACTACCTCTAACGATGATGCCTTCGACATCGACGATCTAGATTCAGTGGCCCATAGATCCAACTACTAAGAATAAAATGAATGTTCAGAGGATCCCCCTTGCCCAACGAGGCCCACTTTTACCTTGTAGGCCAATCGCTTAGTGACATCTGTCACTACTCTATACACATGGGCTGCCAAGCTAGAAAACCACGTCATCAAGACATCACCACTTCCATTTAATCGCTAGAATGGACCCTAAGGCATCGATCTATGGCTGATATTAACTCTCATCTATTAATAGATCGATGACACTCATTGTTTCTTCGACGCCTTTATCATCGTCGAAATTTTTCTTGGCTGACACACAACCTTTCCAACCCTTCAAACTCCAATGAATGACCTATATCTCTCACCCCGTAGATCTGACGGATAAGACTTAGACACCCATTCCCATACTTATCTTGATACAGACTCATACTCGATCCTTTGTACAAATTACAAGATGATAGGTTTCATCCTCCGAACATGCAGAAATTTCCACGACCTACCACCTATCATGACACATTGTGGACTGTCCCTTAAGGTGCCAAATCACCATGACACGTGGCACAGTTGTTGCTTGACACATGGATATCCCACATGGTGTACACGTCATCAATAAACACTTGGTTTTTCCATCCAGGTGCTGACACATGTCGTCCTTCAGGACATACCGACTACCACATTGGCATGACACGTCATGCCACCATCATCTTCTCTCTCTTCACGCTCATAGGGTAAGGCATGGAACCAAAAGTTAGAACCATTTTCCCGTCACTCAACGTCAATGGTCTAGATTCATCCCTCAACCCTTCGATAGATCAACGGTCCTTGTTGATTTGAATTTTGTATTCTATAGGCATCCTAGCTTGCTACGACGAAGGGCTATGATATTTTAGTGCACCAGATCGATGACTGAGATTTATTCTCACCACTTACCAATTAACAATAGAGATCTATCTCGAACTACGATCCATATCTCCTCTCAAAATCTCCTCTATTGGAGTCCCTTATCGGCCCCATGCTTTGCCACTCTGATACTACATCCTCCGATGAAGGGGCATAATATGTAAACATGTAGATCCTACGGTTTATGCTAAAGCTAATGGTCATAAAACTTCCAACCTCTTCTTAGACATTCACATCCCTTGACCACTCCCCTAGAGAAACATGTCGCTATTAGGACACATGGGTTGTCGAGTTGGGAGTATTTGTTTCATGACATCACCATTTCCCCCTTATCATTTAAACGAGGCATTCTAGAGATCTACGATGGAGGTTAAATCTCACCCATATCCCGATTAACGATCCATATAATTTCTCAGAGTCTTCCGCCAGAGCCACACTATAACTTATTGTTGGAGTGCTCTGATGGCTCACTCCCCAACCAACGATCAAGATCCCCTACCTATGATCCCTCGATGGATTAAGGTTGTCATTAAATCAGGCTTTAAAACATGGGTTCTCTCCCAATTATAAGTTTTATTCAAGACTTAAACTCTCAAGAATTCTTCCAAGTTCTTTCTGAGGTTTTTAACAGGACCTCTTGGTTCTGAACCTTACTCAGGAAAATATCTTTTTCCACAATGTCTATTCTATTGCACACACTAGAAACTCATAGATACATGCTTGTTTTCCATAGTTCAGAACATTTATAGTGTGTTCATGTTCATATGTGAAATACACGTGCAATTCTACTCAGATACATTATCATTCAATCATATTGGCTTCCTAATGGGACAATGATGAGCCCATAAAACATTCATACACAATTACAAACCATTACAGGCATAAATCCTCTACTTTCAATTAGGTTGCATAGATTGAGTAATACTGATATGTTTCAAGCTGTTGCCAGCTAACTGACTATGGGTGTTCTCCTTTCCACCCAACCATAGGCTTTGGTGGCTTAGTAACTTTGGAAGTAGTCCACCCCCATGCCAAGCCATGATACCACCAAGGATTTTCTCTCAGGTCCTCAAGGAAATTAACAGGTGCAGGTTACTCTCCTTCATACCACTCTTAGTCAATATTTTCTCATACCCACCTAGCCCAAGCCTTTACAATATTTATCAGATGCTCTCCAACATCAAGCTTGTGGCCTTCTTAACTCAGGTTGGGATCTAGGATTTCAAACTAGCCTTGTTATAAAGTGTTTTCTTGAGAATAATTTTTCTCATCCCACACCTGGGCCTCTCCTACACTTTTTATTCTCCGACCTCTATTCAAAACCCCTCCTAAGTTCTCTCTCTTCGTGCCCATTCCCTACCCCCCTCCTTTTTCACTCCCTCCTTCTTCTTTTCTTATCTCCTCATGTGTCTTCTACACGAAATCTGGAAGGTTCTCCCATGTCCCCTTCCTTCTATCAGAAGGAACTCGACTTGACCTTAGGGATTGTTGAATGACATGCTGGGTACCTTTAGATGACAAATCTTGTTGTCCTAACCCGACCCCCATGTCTGTATTCATTGAGGGTGGTTGGTTTCTCAACCACCAATCCTCCCTCATTAACTGATTTTCCTTGATATCAAGGCTGAGGGGAAATTATGAATATTTCTAAAATAATTCATCAACACAATGGCTTAGTCCTTTAGCCTAATGAACCCTTCCCTCATTTCTCTAATGGTATCATGGTCACTACTCAAGGCTTCACCTCCACAATAAACTATTGACATTTTCGATTGATCATTAATACATTTACATTGTTCGCATATCATAGCATGACAATCATTAATTACAATTAGTTACATATAATAAGAGATTTAGAAAAGAAGTGTGACAACAAGATTTATAAAATATTTTATACAATTCATTATTAAAATATATTACTTTCCAATTTATATATATTTTTACATTTAATATAGGTTTTTTTGGGTGGCAATTTGATTTGCAATTAAAATTGTAATGTGGTATTTTTGATTTACAACCATAAAGCATTGTTTATACCTTCCACAATTATTAAATTGTTCATAACTCCATAACAAATAAGGTCACAATTTTCCCTTGCATTTACACAAATACATAAAGCATTGTTTATACTTTCCACAATTATTAAATTGTCCATAACTCCATAACAAATAAGGTCACAATTTTCCCTTGCATTTACACAAATACGTACATTTGCAACAATTATAACACTTATAAGTGTAACAAAGTGTATTCATAAAAGAGTCTAGAAAAATGTTTGTAAAAAAGTCCACAAAAAATTCAATATAGAATAATGTCCATATACTTATGTTCATTTGAGATGTAATTTAAAACACAATTAAAAATGTTTTAGGACTTTCCTAAATTGATTTCAATTGTCTCTATTAAAAAAAAGCATCAATGTAAATTGGATTAAGAAAAAAAATGTGGAGTAAAACCTTTCCATTAACAATACAAATCGACTCTCTCTAAACAACTTAAAGACATAATTTAGTTCCATATAAATTATGCAACCATTTGATGGATATTCACCAATTTATTAATGGAATAATTTAATAACAATGAAAGAAACAATGTATATCCTCCCCTTTTGTCTTTTCAACTTTAAAAATATAGTATATTTAACAAACTTAAAGAAATAATTTAGTTCCATATAAATTATGCAACCATTTGATGGAAATTCAACAATTTATTAATGGAATAATTTAATAACAATGAAAGAAACAATGTATATCCTCCCCTTTTATCTTTTCAACTTTAAAAATATATTATATTTAACAAACTTAAAGACATAATTTAGTTCCATATAAATTATGCAACCATTTGATGGAAATTCACCAATTTATTAATGGAATAATTTAATAACAATGAAAGAAACAATGTATATCCTCCCCTTTTCTCTTTTCAACTTTAAAAATATAGTATATTTAACAAACTTAAAGATAACTTGTTAAGAGTATATTCATTCTCTCCATAGTCATGTTTGAAGTGTCCAAGTTAAAAGTTTTAATTGTATTTTTTAATACTTATTGAGTATGTTTTATTTATATATTTTTGTTTTGGTATTCTTGATGCTTATAAATTGAAAGTTTTATATTGAAAATTAAATTTACTTATTTTTAATTTATAATAATTTCATTTTTATAAGTTTACTAATTAATTATAAATTCAATTGATGCTTATAAATTGAAAGTTTTATAATAATTTCATTTTTATAAGTTTATTAATTAATTATAAATTCAATTGATGCTTATAAATTGAAAGTTTTATATTGAAAATTAAATTTATGTATTTTTAATTTATAATAATTTCATTTTTATAAGTTTACTAATTAATTATAAATTGAGAAAGTTTTATATTGAAAAATAAATTTATGTATTTTTAATTTATAATAATTTCATTTTTATAAGTTTACTAATTAATTATAAATTGAGAGTTTTATATTGAAAATTAAATTTATGTATTTTTAATTTATAATAATTTCATTTTTATAAATTTACCAATTAATTATTAAAAAGTAAATGGTAAAAAATTGGATTTTCAGCTTTTTAAAATATAAATATTGTGTTTTTATTATAAACTTTTTAGACTCTTTTATCAAAATCCTTATTTAATTTCCTTCAATAATACATGTATTTCATCTTAAAAATGTATTAAAAGTCTAAAGTTAAGTTTCTCTTTTATAAAAAATAGTAGGATATGGATTCTTCATTAACCACATTAATACCTTTTGTGTAATTTATCAAAAGGTTATGAATTTAATCATTGTGACATATAACGTAACTTCAAAAAAATGTTAAGATAAATTATATGCAACTTTATATTTATTTTGGCATCTAATATTGTAATCTTATGCATTGAGATATGTGAAGTGTGTCATTGAGTGTCATTTTCCTTAGTTAAGGAATAACTATGGTAATTAGGATGATAATGTTAGTAGTTAATATTATAATTGTATAGGTGTTATGGAATAATTTCTTTAGGGAAAGGTGAATCTTCCCTTGGATTAATGGCCCCTAATACCAAGACATGAAGATGTAAATGGACACTAACATCTTTTTGATATTCGTTTAACTAGTTGAAAAGAAAGGAGGAGGAAAGTTGATCGTACCTATTTCCGATGTTTGTCTTCACTGTTCCAATTTGAGATTGATCTCCAAACTCGTTCGCACAGCTTGATACCTACAAAATCACGAGAAACAAAGAGACATGAGGAAACTTCTACTCTAGCATACTAGATGAAACAAATTCATCTACAGTAGACAAGCATATGTAAAGATACACAAACTAGAAGGGAACGGCCAAGCATATATTAATGAGAACTTTAAAGAGATACTTACAATCATGGATGATGTTGAAGCAACTTCTCCAAGTCCTCCTCATCTAGTCCTTTCACGATGCTCCCAAGATCATAAGTTTGATATCCAAAAGCTTCCTCCCTTCTCCATGGAAAACTCTCATTATATAGAATTTGGAGGCTTAACTTCCATGAAGAAGATCACTCATAAGATCCACTAAAAAGGGATCTCCAAGATTTTTAGGGAGAAAATATCTCTAAAGGATTTTAGGGAGAAAATATATCTCAAGGATTTTAAGGAGGAAATATCTCTCAAGATCCACCAAATTAGGATTTTGGTTTGAGAAAATATCTCAACCATCCATGAGATTCTCAACCTTTCCTTGAAAATAGGAAACCAAATGTGAGGTGGATTCTCACACTAAATTAATTTCCTTTTTATGAATATTAATAATTAATTCATGTGCACATAGTATTTGGACCTTCATATAATATATTTCTCCTCCACACTGAATAGGGATTATAAAAAATTCCCTTTCATGGTGTCAATGTATGTGACACTTTCATCACACTTGCGACACTTAGGGTGAGGTAATTAAGTGTGGCATTTTGGTGTGTAACATATTTCCCCCTAAAGTTTGAGGTCATAAGAGAAACTGATGGTTGAAACACTTTACAATTCTTCAATACAAGGGTGTGGAGTTGGAGAACCTAGAAGAAGCTGCAAACAACCATCAAACAATATTAATATATGTTCCATTTCTGAGGCAAGCATACCTATGGTCAGAATATGAGATGAATCAAAGAACAATCGCTGACCAATACACTACGGATCCATGAAAAATATTGATTAAGGATATGGCCACCAAAGATACAATGTGGATCCATACCTCCATGGCATGAACTGATTGTAACCATGAAAAATAAATAATGGAGCTATGAGATGATAAAACATAGCCACAGACCAATACAATGTGGATCTATGTGACACATATATTTCAACATGCTCAAATGATCTCCTTCCTAGCCTAGGAAAATTAGATAAAAGAGTGAACGCTCAACCTAGTGTCTTTGTCCCAATCCCGATGTTGTACAAATCTAGCCATGTGAATATATGATTTGTTGTCGAACAAGGTAGAGACCACTTGATTATCAATCATTGAGGTAAATCATTAACGAGTGTGAGGGAAGTCACCAATGATGTTAATGACTCCTAAGGTACCCTATTACATTCCAACGAATGTGAATAAATGAGTTGACGCCGAATATTCGTGGAATCATCCGATCAAAGGTCAATGATGTAAACCTACAATCGGAAGCGAGGAGGCCTGCCATTGAGGCATGCAGGTCCCAAGGTACTAACTGGTTTCTAAGTCTAATTCCCAGATGATGTGTTGAAGTAAAAAAGAAAAGACTCGTCGAAGGAGGGCCTTGATGTATCCCTCATCATTGACACGAAAATGACAGGAAAGTGATGTAAGAAGGTGAATCGAATGAGTATGGACTAACACATAAAATGGAAACTGGAAATACTTCAGATGGATGGTTTGAAGTGAAACTTCCCTTGAACATGATGAGGCATGACAACTGACTTGGAAACATTGACTCGATGAGTACCGAGAATTTAATGTGATGAAAATAAGAGCACTCTTCGACTGGACGAAAAAGTATGACGACAAATGGAATTGGTATGACTTAGAGATAAGCGGATTACCGAACTGTAAGACAAGACGCAAATAGGTGCCATGTTTAAGGGTGCCAAAAGATGCCATAAAGGATTCTTGAAAACATGACCCACTTCCTTCAATTTCCCCCTCACCCAGATAGATGAGTACCTCTTTTTCATTTAACAAGATCGAGGAGTGTAACACATGCCTAATATAACTCACCTTTGATAAGTTCCTCTTCCTTTATTTAACGAACTAGAAGAAGTAAGGGTTCATTCCCATATGGGTCATTCAATTTATATTTTAGCGAGTCTAGAGAAGGAAAACTCGATGGTTTTTCATGTTTAGAGAGTCTGAAAAGAACTTAAAGGAAACTCCAGGGTTGTCCTTTTTCGTGATGTTTAGTCTCCAAGGCCTGAAAAAGTATAAAATGATACGACAAAAAACTCTTCTAATCATGCTTAATTAGAGTTTTCCTTTTTTGTAATTAGTCTCATGAGGTCGAAAAAGAGATAAACTATCACCCAAAAGATGCCATTTCAAACCTTTTAACGAGTGTGAAAGGAAGCAAGATCACTCGAAAATATTTTCATGTTTAAAGAGTTTGAAAAGAGCTTAAAGGAGACTCCAGGGGGTTCCTTTTTCGTATAACCTTTACGAGTTTGAAAAAGTGATAAAAGTATACTCGGTCACATTCTCACATATTTACGAGCATGAGAAAGAACAAAGACTAAGATAAATAACTTATTCTCATGTATTTACGAGCATGAGAAAGACCAAAGACTAAGCTTGTCCTAGAAGAAGACTACTACGTTACGATGGGAATGACCTTCAAACGAGGATCACTCCTAGAAGCGTGTCTCTCTAGAGGGTAGTTTTCCCCTAGCTTCTTTTGTAGAAGTTGGTGGTTTTTCTCCAGCATGATGTCCAGAGGTTGGAGGCTTTCCCCCCAATCGTTGTTTCCTTTGAAGACTCTTCTTCTTTCCTCTTTTATGTTTCTGGTTACTAATGGAAACATTTTCACTAGGCAGAGGAAAATAGGGTTCAAGTAATCGATCTAGAGTGAGAATCTATTGTAAAGGAGGGGGGTTTGTTTCATTTTTTAACGAGCTTGACAAAGAAAATTAACTATGCTTGTAGAGACTAGGTACTACCAATGGAAGAGATGAATCGAAGAAATGTTGTGCCTGATTTGAAATCATGTTTAAGGTGGCAACCTGCGTGGCGGGAGGAGCAGGCAAAGGAAAAACCCCCATGAGTGAGGATTCCTTGAGAAGACCTACACCTACACTCTAAAAATTATTATATCCTAGAAAAAGGGACATTATTTGCTACGACAATGTTGAGATCTAGAGTTGTATACTCAAGTTGGTCAATAGTGATAATCTTTCCTTGATGGGGAAATCATAAGATATGAAACACCTAAGATGAAAATATAATCATTGCATAGAACCAACTACAACCAAGTAACAAACTATAATCCAGGGGTGCGTTGACTACTTTGATATCAACTGAAACAGTCTTACCCTTCAAAGTCACAGCGAAATATTTCAAGAGTCCATGAGCTTGGAAACCATGTCCATCAAATGCTTTCAGGGTGGTTGGGGACAAAATAAGTGTAGGAGAACCAAGGGATTTCCAACAAGGAAAATACATGACATAAGTCGAGGCTCCCTCATCCAAAACAGTATGATGGATGTTCTTTCCACCAACCAAAACTTGAATTTGGAATGCTAAGTGGTGGGATACTTTCTCCTTAAAATAATCTAGGTTAAACATAATCGGATTTGACTCCTCAGGATCCATGGCTACAATGGCTGAAAACATGGTTCTACATTGACTGGGACAATGTTGTATAACTTTGAGGGTAGACATAGCACAAACAATTATGCCAGATATTCAACGATGTTGTAGTTTTAGGCAGCGAGAGCATTTGGATTAAATGTCGCTTTTCAAATTACGATTTTGGGTGGGCCCAATGCTGCGTCAGAAATCATATTCTCAATATGAAGAGGATTGGAAGATGGAGGAGGAGTAGAGTTAGAAGTCTGGTTGAAAATATTCCCTTTAGTTGGATCACCTGGAGAGGTGTCATTGGTATTTGCATGAGTTGTGACATTAATCGTCTTAAACATGTTACTGGGCTTACTATGGGTTGAACCAGGTTCTAACTACAATGTTTCCAACAAACCCTTCTACCATCAGCCCTTTTGGATACCATAAGGAAACACAATGCACATAGTGCATTGCGTAGTCTCACCCAAGATGGCTTCTATGGGTGGCCGCATGACTCAGATGTCTGCAGCCCGAGGATGGGATGTGTATCTCTCAAAGGCATTTAACCTACTCATTGGTTGACATTTATATCCTCATTAGATCTCACTCCATACCACTGTCACAACTATTCTAATATGACTTCATCAACCATAATAACCACATGTGCTCAATGACAAGACTTTATCTATTGTAACACAATATTTTGATCTAAACACTATCTATAACATTCATTTATTTATAGGTATTTTGCATATTCCATTAGTTTATTCTTACTGCACAATGTTCATTCCTTTATCATATACATATTCATCATAAAAACTCATTAAAGAAAATACAATCATAAACACTGTATACAGTCACATAAAACATCGATATATCGTGGTTCACCGCCCTGGGGCTACGTCCAAAAAGATTTTTCGCTTGATCTCTTTATTCATATTCTCTGCAAATCCAGTGTTGCGCACTGTACAACTCTTCCACCATTATCTTCGATCTCCAAAGATCACACAAGTATTTTAACAAGACTTTCTACTCAACCAAAAACCCTATTACCATCTCAACAATACATATGTCAACCAAAAAGAAAATAACATAGACAACAAATTGACCACACAAAAATGACAACCCTCTCATCGTCCTACTACATTATACTTATACAAAACTGGGGCAAAGCCCTTACAAAAACCCTAACCCTAAGCGGATTAGGTTTGTCTACTTTCCCCTTGACTTAATCTTGACTGGTCCTCGATCCAACGATTGCTCCAAGTCGATGCTAATCTACTTTCCAACTTCTCTGCAACAGTTTGTCCACTTTGTAACTGATTTTCTTGGCACGAGTTTTCCCTTGTTTCTAGTGTTGCTTTTCCTATATTTCAGGCACGCTCCCCTATTTTCCCGGCACTGTTTTAATTCCTTCAAAACTTCTTCAGTTTTTCCCAAAATGGGCCTGCACCAATAGGCACTTAACACTGACATCGTGACTCATCTTGAGTCACTCACGGACTCCAACATATTTCATTGCATGTGCCAGTGCTTCGTACATCTCTGCCATCCACTGGTATTGCTCTTGCGCTTGGCTGCTCTTCTCCTTCATGTATTCTACCACCTACGCGGTGACTGGAGGTTTTAATATCTCTCCCCCCTCCAAGACTATCTGCTCTATGTTCAATTTCATTGCGTCAATATCCATGACCAACTGCTCCACCTTCTCCTTCAAGGGATCCATTTGAGCATGTCTTTCCATATTTTTTGCCTATACAACTTTTTCCTCTGCCTGTAGGCTCTTCATCTTTGCGAAAATATTGATATTCTCTAGCAGTGACAATGTCTTCTGTCACTTCTTTACATATGCCATTGCTACATGAAATTGGTCTTCATTCCCTTGCAGCTCTTGTAGGCTCCCATCCTCTAATAGCTGTGTCCACAGTTGGGTGCTCCTTTCCCACAACTTTGTCATTCTATGTATATTCCGCGTGATGTTATCTACAGATGTTGTTGCGTCCTGCTCTCTTTGTGCTTTGACTTCTGGAGGAGTAGTAGGTACTGCACTGTCCTCCATCTCCTTGACCTGTTCCTTTTACTGCTCCATAGCTTGCACTATTTTCCTTATCTTCTCTTCCGAAGATGCTCCCTCTGATTCTGCATTGTCTGAGATGGATTGAAATACTATATTTATCTTCTTCTCCATATTGTCCAATTTTTGCTGCTCTATCTTCTTCTCTTGCTCTTCTTGGCTAACTCCCTCCTTTAGTGAGGTGTTATCTTCCTATGCCAACTGTAATTTCGTCACATCAGAACTTTCCCTATATTGAATCTCTCGTGTGATGCTAATATGTAATTTATATTGTGCCTTTGTTGGAATCTTAGGCAATGCCAAGTCCAATGTCTCAATGTATTTCAGGGGCTTCTGTTTTGTCTCCTCATTAATAAACAAATCTCTAGTGTTATGATGACATTCACGCTCCCTTGCACTGTAATTTGCACTGTTTATCCAACAAGCACTCCCTCCTTAGTTTGCGTTGGTTTCTCTTTTTGTTGTTTCTCTCCCTCGATATTCAACTGCTCTAACACATTTTTCACTTCTTGTATCTGCTTTAAAATCGATGCCTTATGATTCTGGACATTCTCCCATACTTCTGACAGTTGATCTTTGACTGTGGTGGCTACCGGATCCACATCATCTGCTGTCAGTGATGTTTTCATTGGAGTTATGTGGGCCTTCACCTTCGTTCTGGAGCCACTTACTTTCTCCCCTGTTCTCTTTATTTGGGCCTATGATGGATCATATGCCTCTGGCATATATGTATCCATGCCTGTGTCCTGCCCAATTTCTTCCTCCACAAGTTTCTCCCGTGTCTCTGTTCTTATTTCTTTTGCATGCACCTACTTTGTTGTACTTCTTAGTGCATGTTTTGTGCATGGCGGATTCCGTGTAGAACCATGCTATGATTTCTTCTGTGTCCTGCTTTTATTTTGTATGAGGTCGCTTTTCCCCACTAGACCTTGTGTCATTGTCTTCTTACTAGTGTCATTCCTGTTTGTCTACTGCACGAAGACTGTTCTACCTTGTGCCTGAGTTTGAACTATTGACGCTATTGTTAGGATCATTGGAACTTTCCACTCCTCAGGCCACTCGTTGACCTCCATTCTGGATTTCCTACATCGTCATGCAATAAATCAACTATAGCCACTCCTTGGCTGGATCCCTCTTTTCCTGTAGCCACATACTGGAAATTTTCTATTTGTCCAAACTCCTCGACAGTTTCTACGAAAATCCTCCGTGTGTCTGCCAACCTGGTCCTGATCTTTGTTAAGTATAAAGCAAATACATTACTATTTATATTCTTTTCCTTTGGGTCTGCTATGCTTCAAAGCAACGTGTAGTGGGTTTCTCCATACTTTCCTGTCCTCGACATGAATAGACTGTATGTTGGTTCTTTCCATCCTACCAATGCAATGAGGATGAGTAACCGCTGGTAATGGAACTCAGAGCCCCAATCCCGCGTGTCTTGACAATCCTCCAAGAATGAGTTAAGTATATAAGGGGCCCAACTCATTGAGTTCACCTTCATACATCACGCTGCAAATGCTACCCCTCCTATTGGTACTTCCTCCTTTCTGCACTTGCGCATTAATTTGCAACCTAAGAGCCTTGTTTCAAATCTCATCGTAGGATCATTGATGTCACTGATCCTGATTCCCATGTTACCTCTCTCCATGCCATACTTTTCCTTGATTTTGCAGGAGATGGATTTTGCTTTTGTTTTGTCTTCTAAATACTACTTTGGCTTCTCTCCATCCATGGGTAGCCTTGTGATTACTGCGATCAAATCAACGTTGATAGGAACTGGCATATCCATCCATATAATTCCTCCATACACTCTTTCTAGGAGTTTATTTACACATCCATTGATGTGTTTACCATGCCTAAAGTGAGGTATATCCATTAAGTTCATTATTCCCGTGTTGTATAGCATTGAGATCCACTACGTAGGTTCCAACAGTGGCACGCTTGATGGGCCCTCTCCCCTACTCTCCAAATAGTTTTGTGGCACCAAATCTGGGAATTTGTTTGCATAAACTATGTCATGGTCAGAGTATTTGATGGAATCTACTCCTCTCACCATCTCATCCTTAGCTTTCACTCCCTCAGGGATCTTTGGCATCACGATTTCCAATTCTACCTGTGTGTGCGATATTCCTTGTGCACTGCTCTCAGGTCACGCCTTCTTCTTCCCTTGTGGGGATGACACCCCAACCTCTGGTATTCACTGACACTTCGTTTCATGTTCTTATACTAGCTATAGGCCCTATTGCACTGAATCCGTGGCCTGTTTGCCCTGTTGTGGCCCTTTTCCCCTGAACGCATCAGATAATGTCCTATCTACGTCCTCCTCAGGCTGCCCGACCTCCTATCCTGTGTTTCCTTGTTCTTCAACCTACATGCTGTGTGGATCATACTCCGACGTGTGAATCTCATCCACATCCATGACTATGGGAATATCTTGGGTCCCTATTTGTGTCACCCTAGCACTACTTCTTGTGTTTTGCCTAGCTTTTCTCGGTGCTATAGCTTTTGGTGGAGACATCCTACTGAAATTCAACATGTTGACCATAAATATCCACTTTCTATTATCACTTTTCTCTCTCTCATGCTCAACTCTCACTCTTCATTTTTCTCCTTAGTGTAAAAACACAAATGACCACATTTCCCCCATTTTCCAACTTTTATAGTGAGACGACGAAATGCCAACTTTTCTGCACTAACAGTTTTCACTTTTTCCTGTGTGCTCCACTTTTTGTGTCTGCCAACTATTTTCCTGCGCGCAGTGTCTTCAACATTGGTTTTTCTGCGGCGCACTGTTAATGCTAACAATTATATTGTATCAAAACCTCTAATGTTCTCCTATCTTTTTGTCTTTTTGTTACATTTCTTCTTTTTATGGATTTTTGTCTTTCTCTTCTAACATCTACTCTATACAATATGTACAATTATACCTTCTCTCTTTGTTTTCACCTCAAGTTGTTAGGTCGACTGTCTTTATATAGCTTCAGTCGACTACTTTTCACTAGTCCTCTGAGATTCTTCCCAGCCAGATATTTTAGTTGCACAACACCTCCATTTGTGATAGCCTCCACTTGAGAAGGCCCTAACCAATGCATCTTGAACTTCCCAGGGTGCTTTAAATACTTGTTGTCATAGAGGAGAACTAAATGTCCACCCTTAAAAATTTTCTTCTTTATGTGCCTATCATGCCAAGCTTTTTCCTTTCCTTTCTGTACTTCCTAGTGGAAGCCTGCTAAAATTCTGTCCTCGTTCAGCTCCATCAAATGATCCAATCTTTCCTGTGCAACACCTTCTTCTTTCATGTTGGTGATTGCTGCAATGCACAGACTAGGTATTAAATAATCCAATGGAACCACTGCTTCCTGCCCATACACCAGTCTGAATGGTGTATGTCTTGTAAGCTTCTTGCATGTAGTCCTAGAAGCCCATAATACTGCTGATACCTTCAAATCCCAATCATTCCTATTCACATTTCAAATCTTTGTCAGTGCATTCTTTAGAATCTTGTTAAAAGCTTCTACTGTACCATTTTCCTAGGGATGGTAAGGTGTGCTCTTCTGATGATATGTCTCAAATTATTCTGTCATAGATATTATTTTATTGTTAATAAAGTGAGTTCCCTGATCACTCAACAAAATTCTAGGACATCCAAATTTGGTCACCATGTTCTCAAAGAGAAACTGTGTTGCCGTTTCTGCATTACAGTCCTTCACTGGGGCTGCTTCTTCCCATCTAGTTAACTATTCTATTGCAGTGATGATGTATCTGGCTCCTTATGCACTGTAGGCCACCATAATCTTACGCACAACATCTTCTGTGCTGTAGGATTTCCTTCATAGTTCCCTCCAACTATCCCTTCATGTGCTTCTGCTAGCACCATGGTGCGTTCATTCTCCATCAAAAATATTCTTAGAATTCCATCTGCACCTAGCTTGTATAAATGACCTGCAATCAGCTGATAGTGGGCAACACACACTACCAACTGTTTTTTCTGCACGACAGCAAATTCCTTGGGAGCCATTCTCGTGCTAAAAAATCCAACAATGTCAACAAAGTAATCATCATCAATTGAACAGAAAATAAGTTATCATCAGGAAAATTCTCCTCCAAGTTATTTGGCTCCTCTCCATTAGTAATTATTGAAAGATGATCCGGTCCTTCATTCAACTTCCCTGGTTTTAATATGATTTGAAAATCATATTCCTGAAACAATAACAACCATCTACATATCCTTTCCCCCAATACTGGATTTTTAACTAGGTACTTCAAAGCAGAATGATTTGTAAACATCTTAAAATGTTGTCCCAATAAATAATGTATGCACTTTTGTAGAGCATATACCATACCTACACCTTCCCTTTCTATAGTATTATAGTTCTTCTCAGACTCAGATAACTTTCTACTAGCAAAATATATTGGGTGATCAATGTCTCCTTCAATTGGTTGTGCCAAAACTGCTCCAAGTGCAATGGATGAAGCATCCACATGCACATGAAAAGATTTTGTCCAATTTGGAAAGCTCAAAATTGGTGCTGTCACCATATTCTCATTCAATATGTCCAAGATATCTTGGAATTCATCATTCCATTGAAACCTGATGTCTTTCTTTAGTAACTTCTCCATGGGAGCAATAATATTTGCATAGCCCTTTAGAAATTTCCTGTAGTACCCAGTGTGGTCCAATGTTTCTCTCAACTGGCACACTGACTTTGATGGTGGTAAAATGACAATAACAACAATATTTTCAGGGTCTACTATCAAGACCTATTTGCGTACAATGTGTCCAATTAGGATGCCAAATGGTATACTAAATATACATTTATTAATGTTCAAATAAATCTAACATTTCCTACATCTTTCTAACATTAACCTCAGAATTACTACATGGTCGTTCAATAAACTGAATACTGCCCAATCATCCAGATGCACCTCTAACAACTTATGTATAAAATCCTTGAATGAAAGTACTACTAATCTAGAAAATATTGTTGGTGCATTATTTAAACCAAATGGAATTACTGTATACTGATATGACCCCCATTCTATTGCAAACGTGGTTTTCTACCTTTCTTCCGGAGCAATTCTGATACGATGGTAACCTGAAAATCCATCTGTGAAGGAGTAGAATTCTTGTCCTCCCACATTCTCTAAAACTTCATCTGTAAATGGAGTAGGAAAAGGATCATGCATGCATGCATCATTTAAATTTCTCAGAACCACACATATCCTAATCCCTACAGTCTTCTTTTCCTGGACCACCATTGGACTAATCCACTTTGATTCTTCCACATGCTCTAGGATTCTTGATTCTAGCATTCTGTCAAGTTCTGTCTTAACCTTCTGCTTATAGATGGGGTTTAATCTGTATGGTCTCTGTCTTACTGGTCTTGCATCTGGTTTGAGGGGTATCTTCATTTATCCAAGTTCTACTACTACCCATTTCACCTCTAAAAATGTGGCTAGGAATAAGTCACTGTATTCACACATTAATTCAATTATCTTTTCCATTGTCTCACTGTCCCAGTAATATCCAATGCTGGCTATCTTGGGATTCTCTTGAGTCCCAATATTGACCTTTTTAATGTTCATAGGTGTAGTGAATTATTTTTATTGTAACTTGGGGTCCTTCTAACCCTCTTTCTCCTTCCCCTTCTATTATTTGTATGTCACGTGGGTTGCTTCTACTTCTTCATCCTATGCAACCTGATAACAATAAACTATCTGTTCAAGTGTTTCTTTTCTGTAGTCTATGTCTACTGTCATTGTG
>ML809327.1:129585-149841 GCA_009831015.1 Picea engelmannii | reverse complement strand
CCTTTCTTTAATTCATGTGGATAAGGTGTCATGGATGAGGGGAAGACTTTTGGGCATGGGGTTCATGACATACAAGGGGGTGTAGTGTCTCATTTATGGGTGCCTTGTAGAGGGTGTGTTGTGCCTTTGTTTCCAATGCATCCTTTTTCCAAGCCCATTCATTGCCATTAATTAATTAAGTTCCAAACACTAGGTACTCCCTAGGGTGAATCGATTAGCTTGGGGGGTTGTACTAAAGTGTCGCTTGAAGGGAGAAGTACACATAGTTCCATGGGGGTATAGTCTAGTTTGTAACGCACTTTGTGTAAATCCCTCAATCAAGTGGGACATTTATGTTATGTGTTTTTTTTGTAGGTATTTGATTTTTTAGGAGAATCTTTTCATTTCTCTCAAGAACTTTTTGGGTGAGCATATGGAAGGTTCATAATCAGGCTTTTATATTTTCCTAGCTACAACCCTCTGGGCCTTTAGCCCCTTCTTCCCATGAAGTGAGGGATAACCCCTTCTTGGGTTAGTACACCTGAAAAACCCAAAAGGTGAGGAGATGAGGGGATGAAATGTGGAAAGTGACAAGTATGATCGGGAATGGTATGATGACTCGTCAAAAGGACCTCCCAGTAGCATATCTATCCCTAAGGGTGACCCACTTACTAGGGCACAATGCCAACCACCAAGGTGAAACATGGAAAATAATATAATGTCCTAGCAAATGTCCTAGCAAAGTAGTAATAGATGTAACAAACTCAAATGCCTCAAGAATTGAAATGACAATCACCATAGTACCTAACTTGTACCTCATGGAGAAAGACCCAATGTCTTCTGGAGGCCAGCTGATGTGGTGGATACTTTCATGATCAACCTGGAGATGTAGTGGTGAGGTGGGTTTTCGTCTGTGTAAGTGGACATTGCTGGTAAAATTGTCTCGCGGTACTTTGTGTATGCAACCTTAGTACCTCGAGACATCATCTCCTTAGTTATTCCACAAAATGGGGATAACATGTCATATATTGCATAAAACATTTTCTACATATTTTAAAGGACTTAGAAAGAATCATTATGTTTCTTACCTGTCAATGATTTTCTAAGGGCATATCGGTGATAAATTACACTAGAGCTAGTTGATCATATTCTAAATTCCATGATTGACCAAACTGTTTCTTTGTTTACATGTTCTGACATGGAGCTAGCTGACTGTTTCTTTGTTTACATGTTCTGACATGGAACTAGCTATTTATTTATTTTTACTGTATCATTTTCTAAAGGATTCTCACTTGTATTGCCATGTCCTACATAACAATAAAGGTATGCATTTCTAATTTACAACTAATTAAAAAAGTCTACAATATTTAAGCTTTGAATAATATTAATTCAAACATATAAAATTACCATATTTTTTTTTTCGCCACTCAGTTTGATCATTTGACTTTGAATTAATTCTAGTAGAATCTCCAACACCTTTATCAACTTGATTGAAATTCCATTATTATTGGAGGATTATTGTGAGTCATTGTCTTCGACAATTACAACTAAATATAGGGATTGAAAACAATTAGTTTAAAATAAAAAAAATAGAAAAGACTTAATCAAATAAGATATTAAAAAAAATTGGCAAAAAATATGTTTGTGTTGAGAAAGTGATAGTGTTTGATAAAAAAAATCATGCATAGTTCCTAGTGAATTGTCTCCACGATTGAAATAAGTTGTTTTTTATTTCTTGATTTGTTCATAGAATGAACAAATCTACATCCATCATATAATGAAATAAATATGCATTTAGGTGAGGCAAATTTGTCAAATATGTGATCCTAGAACTTTTGGATGCTTTTTTTTTTTCTAATACATGATTTATAGAATCCAAAATCAAATCTCTAAACATTTGTAGATAAAAAAGTGATAGATTTTCATCATGCCAATCCATCTTCATATGAAAAACAAAGACATTGTCCCCTTCCAAACCAATTCTCCAACATTATATAATAAACCCTATGTAGGAATCCTTTGAACAATTCATATAAATGCCAAAGAATGGGTAACATTTCACAATTATTTCTCATCTCTTGGAGAATTGAAAGAATGCTTTACTAACCATATATGATACATGGACATCAATCAGAAAACACAGATGCACATTTTTGCATTTGAACCAAGGAAAATTAATAATTCTAGGACATTAGCTTCCATCCATCCATAAACACAATTAGTCATATCAACAATAACAAACTCATAGAAGAGAGGTTGAAGAGAGTTGATACCAATTAGTGTGTTGCGTAATGATTATAGATAACATAATTGAGAAACAAAGCATTCAATATATTTATATCAAATTCCATTGTCACACTAATCTCTTTTTTCTTAGTATATATGTCCAATATGTTTTCAATACCCCTAGGTAAGTGAGGCTCCTCTTCTTGCTCTTCTATCTTCCTATTTTTCCTTGGGATTTTGCTTACTTTTCCACATATAGAATAGTGCACCATTTTACAAAATGATTTCAAGCAATTTTTTGGACTTCAACCACATTTCTATCAAAGACATGCTAAGAACTATAGAATTTGTTATCTTGAACTTTGAAATATTCACAAATCATATTTCTAATGATTCTTTAATCTTTGAACCGCTTGCAATATTGTGATAAAGTTTTTTGCATGAACATTATGGTCAATTGTTGTACTCATCCAAAAAAAATCATCCATTATTTTCTTTGATACATTGTGCAATTCTGCTTCATGAAGGGAGTGTTAGCATATTCCTTGTTAGAGAGAATTTGTTGTTTTCGTAATTTCATAATTAATGCTCAGTGGAACACCAAAAATGAAGCAAATGAGATTTAGAGTATCAAAATCTAGAATAAACAAATTCATATTTCTTATTTTCATTTTTTTAAAAGAAGAAATAATATGTTTCCCATCCAATATATAAAAGTGTAATGTTTGCATTTAAACTTCATCTTCATATTTAGGTTCATAAAAAACTTTGGTCTCACAGGCGAAAGGAAATAGAAGATCCTCTCTAAGTGTTGTTGTAAATTTTGTGATGGGTAATAAAACAAGCTTTGCCACTTATTTCGCATCCACTTCTGGATATTGCAAACCATCCACTTCTCGATATTGCAAATTTGGAGGCAGTATAACACATCTATTAATATCAATAGATAAAAAAATCACTGAATAAAAAATATTTGATTTTTTTCCTTTTGATTACCTTCTAATTTGCCATAGCTTCTACTAGCCTTCGACATCATCACGTTTGAAGGAATTTCTTTCAAATACTTGAAAGCCAATTTACTGATATATCATTTCCTAAATTTCTAATACTAGCTCTTGTAAGGAATATTTAATTATTTTCAAGATGAGTATTTGAGAGCTTATTTTTCATATTCATTAGGTGTAATATAGAGGATGCTTTTTTTGTCACAAAACTTTTTGTAAACTACTATATTACCATTTTTTAAATCACTTGCCTTATTTGTCCCTATCAATTTGATTGGTTGTATGATGGTAAAACCTAACCTTATTTTGCACAAGATATTTTTCTAGTGACAATATCACTTTTCATTAGATTTGGACAATAATTACAAACAAGTAGGTTAGTTTGTAAAATAAAACAAGTCTTGTTACAAACTACCTCGATTTAGACACATTATGTCTTCATTGATCACATAAGTAGATGTGACCATGCCAATAGTAGAAACAATTATTCCTTCTTTTGCTTCATAAAGATATAAATCTCCTTATGTTTAGTTGTTGCTTGAAGAAACAAAATCTCCTTGAATTGGCTGAGAATGACAAGTCTTGACACTGTTTACCTATAGTTAATTGAACAAATTTTGTGAATGAAATAAACTAATATAAAAACATTTACAAGTTAAACATAAGACCTCGTATATAACTTAAGTGAAATGATATAATATGCACCTAAAATATTATATGGTTTAGGAAGGAATAATTCTAGAGGAAGGATTAGTCAACTCTTCCCCGTGATCCTCTCCATAGTATTATCATGCTAAAGGAAGGGTTGGTTGACCCTTTACCATGATCCCTTGGACGAGAACAATATGCTTGAGAAATAATTATTTACCCTTTCTCCATGCATCCCCTCAATGGAAATACTATGTTGTAGAAAGGGTTGGTCAATCCTTCTCCAAGCTATCCTAGATGAAATTTATATGCTCAAGGGAGGGGCAATTGGTGCTTCCTAAGGGTCCCCCACTAGTATAAAACTATGCATGAGGAAGGGTTAGATGACACTTCCACTAGATAATCTATGATGTGAATACCAACATTGAAGAAGGGTTGGTCAACCCCTATCTACTCCTATCCTCCATGAGAATACTATGTTGGAGGAAGTATCAACTGACCCTTTCTACGGATCCCCCTTACATGAAATTTTTTATTTAGGATGGTCAAATGACCATTCCATTAGATACCTTGTGACTTGAATACCATCCTTGATGTAGGATCAATCTACCATTTCCCATTCTCCCCCTCCATGAGAATACTATCCTTGAGGAAGTGTTAATCAACCCTTCTCTATGCTTCCCCTCCATGAGAATACTATGGTGGAGGAAGGGTCAACTAACCCTTCCCTAGGATCTCTATTATTTGGAAACTATGCTTGAAGAAGGGTCGACCAACCCTTCTCCATGCTTCCCCTCCATGAGAATACCATCATTGAGAAAGGGTCAATCGACCCTTATCTATGATCCCCCTCCATGAGAATACCATGTTGGAGGAAGGTTCAAATGACACTTACTTGGAATCCCCCTTACAAATAAAACATGCTTAAACAAGTGTCAGCCAACCATTCCACTGGATACCTTGCAAAATGGATACCATCTCTAAGGAAGTCTCAACCAAAACTTCTCCATGATCAAGTGAGTGAATGAAAAAATGAGGTGCTAGCCTCCTTTATTTATACAATCTGGCAGGAGCTAAAACGAAGTGTTTTTTCACTGGCAGGGTCGACTTCTCTTTCTGGGTGGTTAGAACCACCTTAATTAATTCTGGGGGTTGACTTCTCATTTTTCTTATTACAATTAGGGTTTGACCAATCCACAAAAGGGGATTTGGTCATTTACAATACCCGACAGGATCAATCCACAAAAGGGGATTGATCTAATGAATAATACATCAAAAATAAATAAAATACTCTTTGCAGTTACAATATTTCAATAGTAAATAGATGACCTATGTCTTAACAACTGCATGCTTGAATCCAAGCCATCTGTCAATATGATGAGTTTGAAGGTTATGAACCAATTGGGGTTGGAATTTACAGGGCCTTGTGCCAACATTTGTAGATTTGAGTCAAAAGGGATCGATGTCTACGACTTGATGGAAGAACTTGAAGTCCACCTTGCCGAATACCCTGATTTTCCTACATTAATGGATGTCATTGTTGTCTATATACCTGACACTTGGAGAATGATATTATCTATGGAATGGGTTGCTACTTTAAGCAGAAGTCTATAGATGGACTTGTCCTATGCAACTATCCCTGTGGGGGATCAAGATTGCATCACTTTGCGTAACAAGCCAAAGAGGATGGAATGCGTTGAAAGGTGTAATCATGGATATAGTAACTAAACTCCGTAGATCCCTGTTTATTTCAAGGCTGGACTACTCTTCCCTTAGTAGAAGAGGACAATATTAATGAGATAACATGGACCAAAGGAAAGGGTGACTAGAATCTTCCTAGTAATCACAACATTATACAAGGTGATGACGAGACGTTACATTTACATGAAACATACATAAGGGACAATACTTTGGAATCCCACCCCATCATTCTGGAAGAGGAGAGAGATACAAATTGGGGTGGTTATCTTGATGATGCCTCTAACCTCTTTAAAGACTGGGATGACTATTTTTCTACACAAGAAGATGAAATTGACGATTTGATAAGGTTTAAGAGGAAAGGAGTTGGCTTTGTCAAATGGAAAGGGGATGATGAACATTTGTTCACTGAGTCAAACCAAGAAGATGTATTGATTACAGAACCTCACTCCCCTCCCTCAACACAATACACCTAAATACAAGAGGCAGTTGATTATGAAGGAGGGGGCTACAAACAAGGAGATTTGGTTTTAGAGTGGGATACAAAGAAAGGAGAGCCTGACAATGTTAAGGGGAATGCACAGTTTTGGCTTGGACCTTTTAGATTCGGAATGAAGTCAGTCAATGATGCCTACTATCTATTGAGGAAAAGATAAGAATTGATCTTACTCAAGCATTTTCATACTTTACTTGGCTAAAGTAAAGTAGACGGGAATATCACCCTATTTTTATAGCCAACAAAAATGTATCCTACCTCACAAGTATTAATTACAAGTTCTTAGGCTAGTCTTTTATCGACAAAAAACTTGTTGGAAATTCATTTTTTTATATATTTTCTAAAAATATTAGTTGCTGAAATAAATGTAAGAACAGAAGTAAAGACACCAAGATCATAATCAATATAGATGAGAAAAAACAATCCTTTATTCCATTCCAGTTCACCAAAGATTCATTGTCCTTACAAAACTTCACACAGAAATCTTGGACCAAAGTCAAACTTAGAAATCCCCGATGGAACATACAAAAGGACTTCTGACAGAAAACCAAAATTGAACTCTAAAAACTGGATCAACTTGCCACAGACTGCTACCCACTCGACTCTGCACAATAGCCTTGATCAGTCATGAAAGTTAATTCACAAACATAAAAGTCTACACAGACTATCAAAGATAGATCAACACCTCTGAAGAGAAAGCGTTTGAATGATTTGATTCAACCTTGAATATGGTTGTCTACAATAAGACCCTGCTATCACAAAAGAGAATTAGGCTATGATGAATATATGAATGGATGAAAAATAAACTATCTAAACATAAACTCAAAGATAAAACCTTAGCATGCTTTGTGCTTCTATCTTCCTCTTGTTCCTCCCCTTAGTTCAACTTTTAACAATTTAGAATTGGTTAGAGTAGTTGAACTAATTTATTAGTTAAACTAACATAAGGCCTTAACTAACTTTAGTTAAGGAAGGAGGGAAAAGTAATAATCATAATAGGATCATAATTAAATAATAACTAATAGGTGGGACCCCCTTGTGACTCCTCTAGTGACAACAATCATCACATCATAACATAATCCATTTGTTTAAGCAAACACACCCATTGTGTCTCCCTTCAAAACATATTTTCCCTTGAAAATTTTAGCACACAAACTTAAAATTATTTCAAATTAATACTCATGTATCCAAAAAACTTCTTGTCCACAATAAAACCTGTTGTCCAAAATCCATGGAGTCCACTGTCATAAAACAATAAATAACATAAAATTTAAAACCATATTTTCCAGTCTGTAAAGCAACTCTTCCATGGTTGTTGCTTTCACCTCCTGATTTCTTTGAAATTGCCTTGAGTTGGGCAGAGCCTTTAGGATTTATCTCACTAATCACATGGGAGCAATCATCCCTCAGATGCATCCGTGAAGACATAGATTTGTTAGAGTCATAGGAGGGTGAGGAAGGGGCAGCGATAGCTTTTCCTTTATCTAGTGCATGGTGGGATTCAATATTCAATCTCTTGCTGGCATGGGAAGATTGCATTAGCGAATGGTTAGGGGCAGTTTGGACAGTGGGGTTTAAAGGTGGAGGAGCAGGAAAAGATAAGTTTGGCCAGCCACGGTGCTGGGAGACAGTTGGGTGGACAATCTCCTGCCACCCATCATTTTCCAGGACTTCAGGCTATAAAGAGACATGAGGAGGCACTGGTATACCGAGGGCTTGAAGGGTTTGGGAGGGAGGCCTTTCAGGCCTCTGTTGGACTATTCCTTGTCCAATCCAATTAAATAATCTAGCATGGAACAATTGGCCCATCTCTTTAGAATCAACATCAAAATGTATTGAGAACCTAGGCCTCCTTGGGCCTTGGTTCCAGTTACCTCTACCTTTGTTTCCTCGACCATGATTTCCCTGACTGAAAAAACTCATCCTGCATATGTTAATAATTAGAAAATAGTCTTTTGCTATAACCATGCATGACAAATCTTTACAAATATGAAATAGACTTGGCTCAGAATGTATCAGGCTCATGAAATCCAATCCATACAAATTGTTCTAATGTTAATCAATGAGCAGGGGGGTGGAAAAAATGTCCAGGGATACATGAGGGGTTTGTAATTATCGAAAATACGATATAATGAAAGGGGAGAGAAATGGTGACTGCTCAATGATAACAACAATCAACTGTAAGCAAACCAATAAACTTCACTGCGACCCACACATAAATCTGCCACTTTTCCCAATCTTAACACAAAAATTCTCTTAGTTGTGATCAATATCAGAACAGGGGGTGAATAAAATGAATATGGGATATGTGAGGGGGTTGTAATTAGCGGAAAATGAGGTAATGAAGGGGGAGAAAATGTTTACTATTCATAAGATTAATCAAGCAATCCATAACATATTTTGCAGTGAGAAAAATATGCATCAATCAACAATCAGATAACTGAGTAATAATTCCCATTTATTTAACTAGTTCACTGTCCAATAATAAAATATCCAGCATAGTGCCATCATTAAAGGTAAATATTTCACAAAATTTGTAAGAAGTTATGTCCCCTTTGTTCGCACATTCTACATGTTATAAAAGTCGACAACAACCCTCATTCCCATTTTGTAATCATTAACATCCACTATTGCCATACATTTCTCCAATCTATATTTAAAAGTCATATTCCAAAATAATAATGAAGTCACTATTTCTGCAATAGAGTCAATCAAGGTATGTATTGATATTCGCTCCCACATATATATGTAGTAAAAATTATCAAGATAATCAAAACCTCACATGGCACGACTGAAGTGATAATTGACTATGCAACCAAATAGCCACTATTTAGACACAGGCTATGCAAGAGTAAATTTCCAAGGCAATGTAACCATGCCACTGTGAAACAAATATCTAAGTGTGACTTAAAACCAAGCCAAACACCCCACACAACTGATATCAACAGTGATCAATTTGCAAAAAGATGAATGCACTTAGAAATCAGGAGTATCACTGGGCATACAAAACAAGCCATCCATATTATACGTGGTGCACGACTGAGAGGATTCCACCATAACCACACAACAATATATAACCACGATATAATTCAAAAGACTTCATTTTGGGCCATTTATTAAGCCACCTTTGGGTGACCAGGCCGCACACATTCAAGTGTATTCTACCAAAAGATGCAGTAAACATATCCACTCCAATCTTTTAATTCTCAAAATCTCATCTACAGGATGCGACATATGTGGACAAAACCAAACCCCTGTGACTAATGCCAACCATTATCCGAACATCATAAGCACCACTCTAACAGTGGTATAATAACCAATAATTCGGCACTGTGGTGAGGGAAACAATAGACCAAACAAGCGTGATAATAGTGTGTACCCATGAACCCAAACAAAAACGATAGAGGCCCTTTCATAACAAAAAAAACTGATTCTTTGACAACAGGCTGGCGACTGTGACCCTTATAAGTGAAATTGGCAATGTGGGGCTCATGCCATTATCACAGAGGTAGTGACGAGAAACTAAACCAACATGATGGCTATACGACCCAAGGGTGAGCCCATATTCAAGGTAATAGACCACAGTGACTGAAATCCACTTGACAGGCTCGATAGTTTCCCTATGCAACCCCAGCCTGTAGGGTTAAGGGTTTTCACAGTAGCCTTCATAGGAGGAACGAAACTAAATTTAGTGAGACTTCGAGGCCAAAGGTGTACGCACAAGGGGTTGTGATGCTTGAGGACATGAGACAGTCCCTTGATAAGGCCAAATAAGGAAACAAGGCTCTTAATCAAACCCAATAACTGTGAAGACAATCATCCAACCATGATTTTAAACAAAACCCTTCAACCAACACACAGTGGTAATAAAGAACTATCACCTAGGAAGACTAACAATCCAATGAACTTAAAATGATACAAGTTGAACCATCTATTTTCCATTCGAATCCAAAATTCCACACAGTTGCAGCACTTAGGACAAACACAAACCCACACAACTGAGCCAAAATCATTTCATAACTAGAGTGAAGTCAAGAATGGCCAAAAGAGACATACTTGTTAATCAAAATCCTTAAGACGAGAGGTGGTTGAGTGGTTTCACCCTGCTAAAAATCTGGAGCGTGAACACAACAACAAGATCAAACAACAGTCCGACTAGGGTGGAAGCCAACGGGAAGGGTAAAGGTGGTGTGTGGTAAATGCATGTTGCCTCCACCCATATCTCATGCCTCCACCCATATCTCATTTACTCCATAGTACATGTCAACGAGCCTTCCATTGACACCAATAATCAACCAAGGCATCGATAGTATCAACACATTTAAACCATAGCATAATCCTAATCCACATAATAATTCAACCATTTGCATTCACTTTGCCGAATGTGCCACCCACGTTATAACATATGTACATCAACTATTGATTCTATTAACCAATGCATAACCATTGCATCGTCACCTTGCCAAAGTGCACCACCAAAATTTCCACCATATGCATACATAAAAAAATTGTAATTAAACAATTTTTATAGCCATTTCCTTGTAACTAAAGTTAACAATAACCAATAAATACTTATGCATGTAGCATTGCAGAACTAGGTTCCCTTGCACTCGTTGTAATACCTTTCATTCTTTAAAACTACCTTTAATGTAAGTTTACTAATGTGTTTGTTATGCAGGTGCAATAGGAACAGTCACCATTAATGAATAGCACGATGTAGTCACGTGAAGGGATATCATCATGAAAGTTCAACTCATATCAATAACAACGATATTCTTATTAACCATGTAAACCTCTGTAGCACATCATCATAACAATGGAAATGAACAGATCTGATCTTCAAAATTTCAAGGGGGTCCCACCTACTAGCATTATTTAGACTTATATAATAATAGGCTTTAGAAACACATTGCGGATGAAATTGCATTGACGTTTTCAATCGTCAACACTATCCACGTTGGAAGGAAGAAGACATCCATTACCTGGTTAGTGGACGCTCCTCAAACCCCATCATGGGGCAAAGACTTGACTTCACGGGTAAGTACAAGTAAGTAGGTAGGCATTTGCATCCATTGTATATACCATCTTCATATCATGCTAGAGTAGTATAGTTGTAGTTTCACTTTCGTATTGTTTTTCTCCATTATGTATATATATATATATGCTTTGTTACTTTTTATTCCATTGTATCATATATGAGCGAGAGGTGGTATGAAAGGTCATTGTCCATTCCTTCCATACTTACCACTTTTCATCATTGTCCCTCTCATCTTCCCCTACCTTGGTTCAAGCATTGTGTTTGCCAAGCTAGTAAGGGTTGTACCTTGCCTTGTGGGAAGAAGGGGCTAAAGGCACAGAGGGTAAAATTAGTTGGAAAAAGTTAAAAGCCAAAATGAAACCTCCATATGCTTCACCCATGGATTCCCGAGAAAGCAATAAATGGAGTCTAAGTAAGAAAAGGGGACCCATAAAATAAAATAAAACTCAAGATCTAGTTGGTGGATAAGAGGTCTCATCATGAGCCGGCCTATTAGGTCCATGGGCATGTAGCAGTATGACACTACCATCTATCTGGGCACCAAAACAGGGTAGTGGCTCTTGGTGGCATAGCCAAGAGAAAAAGGGTCTCATCACAAGCCAACCTTCTCATTTCCGTGAAATACTTGTGGGTAGTGTTGTCACCACTGGTCACCACGACAGGACAATGTCCCTCATCTATTCTCTTGAAAAGAAAAATCAATAAGACAAAGAGTAAAAGGAATTGAATAGGCTAGGTAACAATGGCATCCATGACAAGGTGCAACTCGCCCTCTACAGAGGCACCCGCAGGTAAGACCTACATTTCCCTGTTATCACTGCACCTCTTGCCCAAACATTCCCTTTTCATTTCATACACTTACATGACCTAGATTGGTAGGAGACATCCCAACTTGAGGAGGATTATCCCAATAGGACATCCTAAGACGCTCTCCAAACCTGGCTTGTTAAACTGCATAATGTCTTTGAGCATTTGTCTGGGTAAAGGGGGATTTGATGCACATGTTTGGGTAATTTGATTATTGGATGTGATTGACATTGCTATGATCCCTATGACTTATGAGCCCATGGAGGGCATACTTGTTGTTACTGCAGGACCATGCCTGGTGGACAGGTACATATGGGGAGATGATTAGCTCAAACCTCCATGGGGATAAAATCCTACTAGATGGATCTTGTGACCCTATCCAGGGGAAAAGAGACACAAGAGGATGGCGTTGGGAAAGAAGAATGTTTCCTCTGAGACACTCCAGCAAGCCTCTACCTAGGGGGGTCTTTCCCTTCCACCATGATGTTGGCCCTTGAAGGCCCTCGACGTCATCATCTTAAGCCTTGATGTCATCCAATTAGGGTTTTGGCATGAGGACGTCTTGGTTGGCATGTGTGGCAGCTTCTAAGGTCTTTTGAGGCCTAACGTTTCAATTTTGAGGCCTAGCATTTCATGATGGGGCCTAACGTCACCCTAAGAGGGGCATGACATCATTCCTAAAGACAAACTAGGGTTTTAAATTGTTAATTTTATGTAAATTTAGATTTTTGACCTAAAAGACAATTAAAAGTCATTGTCATTGTATAAATAAGAGATAAATCTCTTGTATTTTTTCATCATTCACTCATCACTCAAGTAGAGGTCTGAAATTCAGCGTCCCTTCAGTGTTATTGGCTTAAACTAGTGGTGTGCACTTCTTGAAGGAGGCAATTTTTGGTGCATTTTGGCTATTTTCTTGTGGAGGATCTTCAACTAGGGTGATTTGCTAGATTGTTCTTGGTGAAGTAAGTGGAAATTCTGCATTTATTTATTGTGAATGAATGCTATGGTTATTTTTTACTTGTTTCATGTCTAAGATTATGAAATTGCTAGCTTGAAACCCTAGGGGAATGACATGCGTTATCATCTTTTTCCCTATAATTTTCTATGTGTTAAAATCTCTTGAAAGACACCTAATTTGAAGTAGATACTATATCCCTACCATTGTATCACTCTAGGAACCCTACTTCCATTTTCCAATTGCATAATTTATTACATTTTGTTCAAGGAAAGAGAAAATCGCTAAGGCCTAACCCTTGTTACTTTCTAGCAATTTTCTCTTGGAAAAGGATTTTTGAGGCCTTGCGATACCAACACCTCTTTTTTCCTCTCCATCCCTTAACATGTTATTATCATTTGCTATCTTTCCTTTAATAATTTGTTGCTGCCATAAGTGACTCCATTAAACCTAAAAAGGCACTAGACTATCTTCTACAAGTGGTGATTGATCAAACAAACACTTATACTATTATCCTTGAACTTTTTACCAACTTTCTCTAACCCTAAATTAGATTAACTCCTAAGCTAACTTTCTGTTGTAGAAAAACATTGCTACATCCATATAAACATACATTAATTTGTTACATTTACCTACATAACTCACACTAGAACCAATCAAAATTTAATTGTGATAATTGTTAGTTAATCTACTAGGTAAGTGCTAGTTTTATGTGTAGTTTTCTTGCACTTTTGACCATTTAAAATTGTTGATGTTGCAAAAGATAGCTACAGCCATATAACTGCATCAAAATCTCTGCAAAAGTGACATTAAAAGCTAGCTAAACATTGCCAACTTTGCCTATGACAATTTACTTTCAATTTGCCTAGTCAAAGTCACTTTTTGTTGTTTTTTTAAAGCAATTTCAAGGTAGGAATATTGTGGCTGTTATAAGATATTAATTGTTGTTATAAACTATCGCATTGCTGCAAATTCATAATCAACTAGCTTATTTTATGAAGGTTTATTGTCTTATGAAGTACTAACAATCATCTGGTACTTGAAAAGTGCCTTGTTGCCTTGTTGTCTTTCTCTGGGCAGGTACACAATAATATCAATTTTCTTCATCCTTAAGACATAAAAGAAGCCTTTGATTTGAGTGATCTGTGAGAGGGGAAGGATTTCCTTGTGACTATTTGCCTTAGCCTTCTCAAAACCCCCAGGTCACCGAGGATGTCTCCCCTGGGGTATTCTTGACATACTCCTAAATATAAAGCGATCTCCTATTAAGGTGACAGTGATAGGTTATTCCCAGTTACGCCAATTTTCTACCCACTTGCCTTGGTCTTTTGGGCAAGTACAAATTGTGCGATAACAATCCCTAGAAATTCAACGACACTAGTCTAGAATTTTCTTTGTGGTGAAAATACTCTTAGAATTAGTACACTATCTCTCTGATCTAAAAATAGTGGGCTGACTTGTTATGCTATGCAAGCACCCTCTACTTCATTAAAATAAACTTTACAGGACCTTGCTCCATGTGTTAAAATATGCAAGATGAATTATGTGTCAAGTTTATGCATCTTCTTTTAAATGTTCATGTGTGAGGAAATGTTATTTTAAATGGTTTAATATGTGTTTTAAATAAATACACAACAAATATAACTTGTAGCAAATAAACCATCAAAATCACAACAATAACAAGATGATAAACGAGTTCACCCCTCTCTGGGCTACATCTCCTTGAGCCTCCTTCTATGGACTTGGCTCTCTGGGATTAATTTGTCAAAGATTCTTTTAAAAAATGCTGCTCAACTCCAATGGATTAACTAACTATACCATTGGGTTCAAAATACATAAAAACCCGATAAATGATTAATAGAACTCTGAAAACGGATCATGGCTCATCCGGGCATGACTTCTTCTACATGTGGCTTTAAGCTTCCCTGAGCTTCTTTATGGAAAAAAACACTTGTAAAAGTCCTCAAATGCCTTTGAAACCTATCCCAATGTGTTCAGATCATAACCATTAGCCAAAAATGACTATTCAGTCACATAAAACAGACTTGGGCTCATCTGAGCATGTCCTCAAACAATGAGGGCTTCAAGTTCCCTGGAGCTCTCTGAAACTTCAATGGTTAAAAACATACAAAAAAATTCTTCAAATTCCTTTGAAAATAGTGTCAATGGATTCAGAACGTCCAAAAACCCCTAGCTTGGATTTTTCGGCACCTCATTTGGCCAAAAAATGAAGAAGATAGGCCTCCTGCCATTTTCTTCATTCAAGCTTGATGTCTTTGGTTCACCAAAACCCACCTCTGTGCGTTCAACCTATCTCACACACTCCAAATCGTGCTAAAACCTAGCACATGCATGTAACCGCAAAAAGGGTCAAACTGTCGAACCGTTAATGGAATTAGGTCCCCAAACCACATAGGTCGTGGTCACAAGGGTCACCATGTGACCTCGCGCAAATACAAAAAGAGCCAACCTTTAAAAGCAACAGTTAAGTGACATGTGTCGGCGTATGGTTGGTGGGAAAACCATTTGAAAAACCAAATCCAACTCCCGTGCGTGATTCGTGTGTGGTCACATGTTAAAACATATAAAATCGGGGTCATATGTATTAGCACCCAAAACCGAGGGTTGGACGCTAATGAAATATGCGCGCGCAATTGTTAAAGTCATATGGTATAAGGTGTGCAACCGGGGGCTGGGGCTAAGCCCCAGCCCGGACCCCTGCACCAACCGTTACATAAATCAAATTCAAATATATTTTAACCCACATATATTATAAGAAACACCGTGTGGCACACCGGTCGGGCGACCATTGCTAAAGCGCTTGGTCCTTGGGGGAGGTCCGGGGTTCGATCCCCACGGACTCCATAATATTTTGAATTAACAACCAATTACAATGGTGCCACGTGGCAGCCCATGACTGGGCCACATGGCACCACACCATTTACCAAAATGATGCCACATGTCGCATCGTAATTCACCCAAATCTGTCAATAAATGAATGCCACATCACCATTTGCCACCTTGTGCCACGTCATCATACAGACATGCCACATCAACATCCGTACAGATTGTACGCACTGTACAGTCAGCGTCCCTTTTTTTTTGCATGTTTGATGATTCGAAAAGATCGTGATATCTCTATCATCCGACGTCCGTTTGAACCCAAACAAGTTTCATTGGGTTCGTGACGACGAGGGATACACACCCATTCGTTTTGAGGTAATTCCGAGAACTTTGATTTTTGAGCTAAATTTTGACCCCTGGTCCAGATTTTGATCATGCCTTCCCACTGAAAGGATTTTGGACCCACAAAAGATTATGATTATCTGTTTGAACTTCAATACTCTTCTGCTTTCAAGTTCTATCAACTGATTCTACTTGAAAAGTCTTTTTGACAATCACCTGGATACCTTGACATGCCTTGCACTACAACTGACTATGTCCCTCAACCACTATTCTCTAGCTGCTGCTGACCCACTATTCTCTTTGTGCTTGGAATACTGCCAACCTTCCCACTAAAAATCAAGTCCCTCTTGCGAACTCTTTGGCGTCAACACAATCCACTCTCCAATGGCTGCAAAAACTTTCTTGCGACATCTTGTCACAAGCCAAGAAAACCATCAATCTTGATTTATACAAGACTGAAAATGATGCCAACAAAGTCTTTTTGCTCTTCAAGAAAACGGTCTCATCTTGTACTTCATCAAAGCACATGGTGTTTTCCTGCATCTTGGTGTACTCAAAATTGACTTACAAGCCAACAACACCATCGACTAATCATAAGTCGAAAAACATGATCGACACAACATAGTCGTCAAGACAACATCAACACAAGTCGAAACTCATTGAAAACATATCAACCTTCCCAATAACAAGTCGACATTCATGATACACAAACATGTTACAATCATGAATCATTCATGATGAATTATCACCAGGTTTACTGCTTACACATACACAAAAACAAATGCATGTGCATGACTCTTCAACTCTCCTTCAAGTATAAACATAAGTACATAAACCCAAAACATATTGGTACATAAGAGATGAATGTGAAAAAGATATATGGCTGTAACAAGTGAACATCATACCCATATTTTACATCCTCCTGGCGAAGTTGTGCAACAAACAAGAATGCCTTCAAATGAATTGCATTCACATGCAAACTTGCATCATACAAGTTATGATAAACTGCTGCAACTTGTCATACTCTCAACATAAATGCACACATAAGGATGAAATGTGCATCTACAATAGAAAAATGCAAGCCTTACTTGCTCAAGAAATCCAACCATTTCTTACCAAGCTAAGTCAATGGTGATTTCGTCTGCTGAAAATCGTCCTCTTGTGAATCATCTTGACTCACATCGATGATGAAATATCCTCTTCCATTCTTGCCAATCTCTTTATCCATCTACTTCTTGTGCTGTGGATGAGTGGTTGGATGCAATGTCCAACATTGGTCAATGAGATGACCCCTCTTCTGATAATGAGTGCAAATCTTTTGCATCCTCTTTTCAAGTTGTCTTTGCTTGTAAAGTTTCCTGAAAGCGGTCAATCTTTTCCAACATTTTGAAACATGATGGTTATATAAACCACAATATGTACATGGATTTTTTCTTCCATTTTTACATGCAAATTTATCATGCTTAACATAATCAAAAGCAACTGAATGATAAGCAGAATTATACCTTGAACATTCACCTTTATCGCCTCTTTGAGGAGGTGAATTTGAAGAGTTACAAGCTCTCCTTTGAAGACCAACAACAGTGTTCTTGTCCTCATCCCTGTCACAACTCTTTCGTTTCACACATTTGCATTCATCTTGAACACAAGCTTTGCATGCTTGAGGGATTGAACTTTCAACAAAAGTTTTTGAACTTTCACCTTTATAGTCTTCTTGAGGAGGTGAACTTGAAACAAAATTTGTTCTTGGAACTTTTTCCCTTGTCTCCTCAACTTTGGAATTTGCTCCATCTCTTTGTTCATATCAAAGACCACAATAATTGGGTCTCTCTTCAACAACAATAGGCTCAACAATGCATTGTACATGCTTGCCTAACCCTTTACCTTCATAGCCCATTTTTAACAATAACTTGGACCCTATTCCTCTTGTGTGATTTTCAAAAACACCAAAACATTCATCTTGAGAGGAATTTGAAGATAAACTAACATTACATACCTTATGTTCATGCATGTACTTGGTAAGGGTTTCCTTTTCCTCATGAAGTTGAGTCTCCATCTCATGCAACTTTTCAAGAAGCTAGTCTTTCTCCTCTTTCATGGCCATCAACTTCTCTTCAAGGGTAATGCTCTCCTTTCTATCTTTCCACATCTTTTTCACCACATCTCTCGTGGTTAGCAACTCCTTCAACATCTCTTTGTCAAATAACTTAGATAATGAAGATGTATGAGAACTATCAATGTTTGAAGCTTCCTCCATCCTTGCAAGATATCAAACTTCAACACAAAACTTGCACAAATACCAACACCTAAAACTCTAGCTATCAATGGCAATCACATGAGAAAAAAAAACTATGCTTTGATACCACTTGATATGAAAATAGTGGGTTGAGTTGTTATGCTATGCAAGCACCCTCTACTTCATTAAAATAAACTTTACAGGACCTTGCTCCATGTGTTAAAATATGCAAGATGAATTATGTGTCAAGTTTATGCATCTTCTTTTAAATGTTCATGTGTGAAGAAATGTTCTTTTAAATGGTTTAACATGTGTTTTAAATAAATACACAACAAATGTAACTTGCATCAAATAAACCATCAAACTCACAACAATAACAAGATGATAAAGGAGTTCACCCCTCTCTGGGCTACATCTCCTTGAGCCTCCTTCTATGGACTTGGCTCTCTGGGATTAATTTGTCAAATATTATTTTACAAGTTGCTGCTCAACTCCAATGGATTAACTGACTGTACCATTGGGCTTAGAATACATAAAAACCCCAGAAATGATTAATAGAACTTTGAAAATGGATCATGGCTCATCTGGGCATGACCTCTTCTACATGTGGCCTTAAGCTTCCCTGATCTTCTTTATGGAAAAAAACACCTGTAAAAGTCCTCAAATGCCTCTGAAATCTATCCCAATGTGTTCATAGCATAACAATTAGCCAAAAATGACTATTCAGTCACAGAAAACAAACTTGGGCTCATCTGAGCATGTCCTCAAACAATGAGGGATTCAAGCTCCCTTGAGCTCTCTGAAACTTCAATGGTTAAAAACCTACAAAAGAAGTCTTAAAATGTCTTTGAAAATAGTGCCAATGGATTCAGAATGTCCAAAAACCCCTAGCGGGGTTTTTTCTGCACCTCATTTGGCCAAAAAGTGAAGAAGATAGGCCTCCTGCCATTTTCTTCCTTCAAGTTTGTTGTCTCTGGTTCGCCAAAATGCACCTCACGGATCTTTCAAATAAGAGACTGAAAGGTTAGTACTTCATATAAATTGATTGACTATCTGATAAATATATCAGCAAATTGACAATAAATATTGACGAAGTCAATGTTTATAAATAGCAATGAAAATTATGTCACTTCATCAATAAACGTTGAAACAATGTGGCGTTCAAAGAAATAGGTTAATACTTCATTCAATAAATAATTATAACCACCATTTAATTGCTTGCAAGGAAAACATTAGCTGCATAAATGATAATATAGCTGGAGATGACGACAACAGTAGGCTAGTTAGGTTAGTTCCTAATCTAGGGTTAGTAGTTCGGGTTTGAATTCAAGGTTTTGAAAATTGTTGTAATCAAGTTCACTTCTAACAAGAGGTCTTTATATCAGTTCCTTGGGGTTAATGGAGTCAAAAGTGAAGGACGCAAGAGTTGAAGGATCAAAGAATATAATGAGGCTTAAGACTAGAGGATTAAGCCTTGAGGTGTTGCTAAAGCAAGGCCTCAAGGACACAAACCCTAGGGGAGAGAGGCTCACCTTGGTGTAGGAGAACTAGGCCTCAGTGCTCTCTCCTCCTTCCTTAACTCAATGGCAAGGATAGCTAGCTCTAAAAAGATAGCATAAAACTAAGACAAGAGAGTTTGAGAAACAAAGTGTTGCTAGATCAAGGCTTGTACAACAAACCCTAGAAAAATCAGCCCAAAGTGTAAAAGACCTAGGCTTTGAGGCTTCTCCTTCTTCTTAGCTTAAGAAAGTAAAATGGCTAGCATATGAAGAGGGGGAAAAGAGTGTAGCTAAGGCTCAGCTCAATCCTCTTCAACATGAAAGAGAAGAGTGTTTCTATGTAAGGTAGCTAGAGAGGTAGTATGGGGGGCCAGAGGGCCCATAGTGATAATAGTGGAGGTCATTCAATGTAAGGTGGACTAGGTCCACTATATTATTAAATAAGGCCCACTATGGTAGTTAGATATAATAAATGTAAGAG
>ML809327.1:90981-114379 GCA_009831015.1 Picea engelmannii | reverse complement strand
GAGCCAACACACAAGTAGGTTGTGGCTTCATGTCCCCATGAATAAAGCTTATAGCCATTTGATTTGAAGGAGTTTAGCCTAGCCATAGCTACACTAGATTCCCTCTTATCTTGAGTTAGTTTTAAGCACAAATTGAAGAAAGAGGGCGTCCTAGGCCTAATTTAGTTTACACCTAGGGTTTACTTCTAGGGTTTTGAAAAGCCTTGTATGAAGCAACACTTTTCAGCCTTAGATTTGTGCTTGTAAGCTAGCCGTTTTGCCAAATAAGTCTCAAGGAAAGAAGGGAGAGCTTTAGGCCTAGCTTTAGCTACACCTAGGTAAGCCTTTTCCTCCTTAGGGTTTTGGTTTGGTGGCCTTGCCATAGCAACACCATCAAACCCTAATCCTCTTGTCTTTGAGTTTAAGACCTCCAAGCTATTAGTCTCATCTCCTTTTGACTCCATTAACCCAAGCCACTAGTCTAGAAACTCTTTCTTGAGCTTGTTTATGCCTTAAACTCTTTCAAACTACCTTTAAATTGAAACCCTAACTAACCTAGCATCTAACCCTAGCTAATTTTGAACTAACCCTAATGAGATGACGTCCTGCTGATTTTGAATTTGTGGTTGGATACAAAGGTGCGGCCTAGTCATCTCATCGTAGCCATAGAGGTTTCATAGCATTCCATTGGTTGATTTGACAAAAACGTCCACTTCTTGGCTAGCTAACCCTAAACTGCAGACAACAAAATTTATATAGGTGACGTCACATGTTTTGATCTCTTGTTTGTGCCTACAACGTTTTGACTTCGTCACCTTCTTTTGATTGGTTTTGAGCTATTGATTACTTTGTAAGCTTGTTTGGTAAAACGTTGTGCTCTTTCCCTTTCAAATTGACTTGTTGTTAGGGCTGATGTCATAGTGACTGCAACAAACCTATATAGGTGATGTCACACCTTGTAGATCTCTTGCTTGGCATGCAACGTTGTGACTCTCTCTCACCTCCTTTGATAGGCATTGAGTTATTAATTGCAGTTATAAGCTTGTTGAAGAAAACATTCTACTCTTTGTTTTCATTTTAACCTATCAATTAATGCTTGATGTCACACTCCTTGTAGCAACAATATAGGTGACGCAGCAACATTGTTTATTGTGAGCAAATTTGATGTTTGGGCATTGTGATATAACACAATTTTTAATCTTACACATTGAATGCTCTTATCTCTCATGCATTTATTGAAGAAGTGATAAAGTCATTTGTCTTTATTTAGCCATCATTGACTTCGTCAATAATAGCACTTAATCATTGCTCATATGTATGATAAAGATAGTCATTAATATCTTGAAGTACTAACCACTGCAGCACGTTCTAGTTTATTTGTCTTGTCTCGTAAACAGGTGCCATCCAGTGGAACATATTCTTTTGACTATCTCATCTTGGCAGTAATCTGTGAAAATGAACTTCTTTGACTTGGTCCATTACCCCTTTAGCCCTTCATTAAACCAGATTGCTTAGGGACATCTCCCTTGGACTAGCCATCCTAAATAGAAATAGCCCCCCATCGAGGTGACAGTGGGTGGGGAAGCTCCTGTTACGCCGGTTTTAAGCATTGACTCAAGCCATCTAAACCCTTCCTACAAACCGTGCGATAACATGTCCCACCACCTTTTTGAGGCAAGATACGTGGAACACATTATGATTCTTGATCCCCTCTGGAATCTCTAGCTCATAAGCAACCTCGCCTACTCGACGCATGATCCTGTAAGGGCCATAAAATATACACTGGAGCTTCTCGGCCCCACTCTTCTTCAAAGATGACTGTCTGTAAGGTTGGAGTCTTAAGAAAACCAGATCCCCAACCTCAAAGTTTCTCTCTATCCTGTGCCTATCCGCACTCATATTATGTTGGTTTTGTGTCATCTGTAGGTTCTCTTTCAGCAACTTGAGAATCTCCTGACTCTCTACAATCCAATCCTTGGTCTTGGGAGCTCTGATCTCCCCGAAAACCAAGTCTACCAAAGTGGGAGCATCATATCCGTACAATGCTCGGAAGGGTGTCATACCAATAGACATGTGGAAGGTGGTGTTGTAGCAATGCTCTCCTAGATGTAGCCACTTGACCCATGTTCTCTGTTGTCCACCCACATAGTTCCTCAAATATCCTTCAACCCACTTGTTGAAAATCTCGGTCTGCCCATCTATCTGAGGGTGATAGCTAGTGCTGGGTGTCAGCTATGTCCCCACCAACCTAAACAACTCTCTCCAGAATGTCCCCATGAACCGACTGTCCCTGTCACTGGCGATGTTCTTCGGTAACCTGTGTAGTTTGAATACCTCCTTGAAGAATAGCTCGGCTACCTGAACTACGTTGTACTCTGTCGATATGGCATAGAAGTGAGAAAACTTGGTCAATTTGTCGACCACTACATAGGTACAGTACTTACCCTGGACCTTGGGTAGGCCTGTGATGAAGTCCATCAATATACTCTCCCATTCATGCTCTAGAATGGGGAGTGGCTGAAATAGCCCTGCTGGAAGAGCATGCTCTGACTTGCTTTGCTGGCAAGTCACACACTCACTAACATGTCTCATAACATACTTTTTGAGGCCCTTCCATGAGAACCTCTCCCCAATATGTCTGTAGGTTTTGAAAAACCCCTGATGGCCTGCTAATGGAGAATCATGAACTGTTGTGAGGATCTTCTTCTTGAGCCATGAATCTGGCACCAAGTAGACTCTGTCCTTGTATAATATGACATCGTCAATGACCCTATACCTGTCATCCTGTATCTTCCCATCCATAACCTCACAAACAAACTTGTTCTTGGAATATTCCACTAACAAGTGGGATTTCCAGTTTACTGAAATCTCCATCAAAGAACATGTCGCAAGTCACCTCGATAGTGCATCGGCCACAATGTTCTTCTTCCCCTTGACCTACTCTATGCCGAAGTCGAATGCCTGTACCTTCATCACCCATTTTTACTGACGCTCATTGAGGTCCTTCCACTCAAGGAAATACTTCAAACTATTGTGATCTATCTTGACCACGAATTTGCTGCCCACCAAATATTGTCTGAATTTGGTCAAGGCATGCATGATTGCGAACATTTCCTTGTCATAAATGGAGTACAACCGCTCGGGCTGATTGAGCTTCCTGCTCTTGAATACGATGGGGTGTCATCCCTGCATCAAAACTGCCCCGATACCCTCGTTGGATGCATCACACTCTAGTACAAATGGTAAGGTGAAGTATGGTAATGCCAACATTGGACAAGTTCCCATGACTTCCTTCATGTGATCAAAGGATTTTTGTGATTCCTCAGTCTAGATAAAAGCCCCATGATTGGTAAGATCCATCAGCGGTGCTCCAAGCTGAGAAAAACCCCGGAAAAATCACCTGTAATAGCTACACAGCATGAAGAAACTCCTCAACTCTGTCACGTTCCTAGGCGTTGGCCAATCCATAATGGCTCTAATCTTCTCCTGGTGCACCTGTACCCCCTGTGCACTGATGATGTGGCCCAAGTAAAGTAGTTCTGTCATACTGAACTCACACTTGGACTCTTTGGCATATAATGACTATGCCTCCATGATGCTCAATACCTCATCCAGGTACCTCATATGCTCCTGCCATGTCCTGCTGTAGACCAAGATGTCGTCGAAGAAAACCAAGACTGATTTCCTCAACTGATCCCTAAATATGTGGTTCATGCAAGACTGGAATGTAGCAAGTGCATTAGTTAGCCCAAATGGCATAACCAGGAACTCAAAATGTCCAAAGTGACATCGAAATGTCGTCTTCTCTATGTCCTGGTCTCGAATGTTGATCTAATGATACCCAAAGCATAGATCAATCTTTGAGAAGAAAACTGCCCCATACAGTTCATGCATCAACTCGTCAATGTGTGTGATAGGATACCGGTTCTTGATGGTTTTTTTGTTCAAGGCCCGGTAATCAATGCACATCCTCATGGTGCCATCCTTCTTCAGAACTAAAAAACTGAAGAGGCGAATGGGCTGCTTCTCAGTCTGATGTTTACCATCACTAGAAATTCCTTGATTGCCTTCTCTATCTCATCCTTGAATCTCCTAGGATGACAATAGGGAGGGGTGATCATAGATTTGGCCCCTTCCTCCAACTCAATGGTGTGCTCAAATACCCTGTCAGGTGGTCTCCCTAGTGGAATCAACCCAAAAACCTGTTGATGTCGTCCCAACAAATTCTTGATCTCTGTATGATATTGTGGTCGACCCTCTGAATCCTTTTGCGTAGTGATCAAACACTCTACGGCATATGCTACCTCCCCATGTCTGAATATCCTCTCCATCCTCTTAGCTGAAACTGTCCTGGGTGCTTCTGTCGACATACCTCTCAAAACAACCTTCTTCTCGTCATGGTCTCTGAATCCCATCTCCAAGGTTTGGTAATTGGTGGTGATTTTTCCTAAGGTAATCATCCACTTGACTCCCAACACCACATCTGTGTCAGATAGGTCAACCACATAAAATGTGTCTCCCACTGTGTAGTTTCCTAACTTTATCTCCAAGTCTGGAACTCTGTCTAGACACTCCACTGTGTGGCCATCTGCTACTATAACATCAAACCCATCAAACTCCTCTTTCTGAAGTGCTTGTCTCGATACCAGTGAAGTGTTGATGAATTTGTGGGTGGCCCCACCATCTATCAGGGAAATTTCCCATTGCCCCTGAATAGTCCCTCTGATCCGGAGGGTATCATACCTGGGAACACCAAAAAGGGTCGCTATGACTCCTCCCTTTGCTGGTTTTCATCTGTTAGCCTACTCAGGCGGCTGTGGGACTACCGTAGGATGGATTCATGCTGGTGTCGATGGTTTACGGGGAGGTTGCTTCTCTGTCTATGTTGACTCCTCCTCTGATCTAGTGGTTCCACTGTCCTACTCCTCCTCCTCACCATCCACACTGTCTACTACCACCTCAATATAATGAATCTCTCCCTTGCCCATACACCTATGGCCTGGGACCCAAGGGTCTTTGCAGTTGAAGCAAAGCTTCTTCCTCATAAGATCTCACCTCATCTCATCATCTAGCTTCTCCTTCCCCTTCCATTCTCTCTGGAATGGCTTCCTATCTCGATCCTTCTAGGGTACGAAGGGTTTGAAAAAGGGTTTAGTCTTTGGCACTGAGTCTGCCAAATCTCGAGTGCATAGGATGGCATCCAGCAAGGTGGGAGGCCTATATTCCTTTACCCATCCTCTCAAAGGCTCTATGAGTCCATCTGTGAATAAAATGATCAGCCTATGCTCTGATATATCTATCACTGCCATGGCTACCCACTAAAACTCTGTGATGAACGCCTTTGCTATGCTAGTTTGTCTCAACTGGGCTAGATCCCTGAAGTGGATCTCGAGATTCCTCCTGTCAAACCTGTCCATGAGTCTCTCTGTGAACTCCCCATAGGAGGTGATGCGACTGTGACCCAACGTCACCAGTCCATAATGCCACCACTCGTGTGCCTCACCCTCCAAGTGTAAGGTAGCGAAACTGATGGCCTCTGTCTCGGTCATCTGGTTGAGCTTGTAGTATGTGTCTAGATTTTTTACCCAAGATCTGGCGGTGCATTTGGACAATCCATCGAAATAAGGTATGGTGATTTTACCAACTTTTCGGATGAAATCAATGTTATGCCCCTGCTACTGCTGCGATCCTCCTCTCTGTGGCTCTCTGGGGCGGTTCCTGAGTCTGATCTTGTTATCGCACAGTTTTTAGTTAGGATAAAAGATAGATGTAAAGAGACAAACTGGCGTAATTTAACCAATCCCACCCAATGTCACCTCGATAGGAAGGTTCTTTCTGTTTAGATAGGTAAGGCCCAAGGGAGACATCCCCGATGACCCGGGGTTTTGAGAAGGCAAAGGATTTAAGGCTAAAAGATAAATTCCCCTCTCACAAGTCACCACCGAGCAGATAGTCCGGTTAACTAGCCAATAAAGAGAAGTATAACCAACAAAAGTGATGTACCTGCCCGAGACAAAGCAACAAGAGATATATATATACAATCTTACTCGCTTGGTTAGTACTTCATATAGTCAATGACTATCTGATATATAAGCAATTGAACAATAAATATTGACGAAGTCAGTGTTTATATGATAGCAATGATGTACAATATCACTTCTTCAATAAATTCTAAAGGAACGTGGCATTCATTGTAACAATCAACACTTCATTTAGATAATGCCTTAAACAACCATTCAATTGCTCACAAGTAAAACGGTAGTTGCACAATGATGTTAATAGCAAAAAGATGTCACCAACAATTAGTTAGTAGGGTTAGTCTTGGGCTATGGTTAGAATAGTTAGGGTTTGTTCAAAGTATTTGAAGTTGTTTTGATCAAAGTACTCACATGCTAGGCCTTAGATCAGTGCGTTCCTAGGGTAAATGGAGTCAAAAGATAATAGTAGGACTAAGGACAGGAAGGTTAAACCTTGAGGTGTTGCTATGTCAAGGCCTCAGAGATGAAACCCTAAGGGAGAGAGTCTCACTTTGGTGTAGGGGAACTATGCCTCAGTGCTCTCTCCTCCTTCCTTAGCTCAATGGTAAAATGGCTACCTCAAAAGATTGCATAAGACTAAGACAAGAAGGTTTGCAAGCAATGTGTTTCTAAGGCAAGGCTTCACTAAGCAAACCCTAGGGAAAATCGGCTCACCAAGGTGTAGGGGAACTAGGCCTTGATGCGTTTTCTCCTTCTTAGCTTCAATAAGGTAAAAAAGGATAGCATAGGAGAAGATAGATTTGAGTGTTGCTATGGAAAGGCTCAATCCTCTTCAACAAGGGCTAGAATGCTCGATACCTCATCCAGGTGCCTCATATGCTCCTGCCATGTCCTGATGTAGACCAAGATTTCGTCGAAGAAAACCAAGACTGATTTCCTCAACTGATCCCTGAATATGTGGTTCATGCAAGACTGGAATGTAGTGGGTGCATTGGTTAGCCCAAATGGCATAACCAGGAACTCGAAATGTCCAAAGTGACATCGAAATGTCATCTTCTCTATGTCTTGGTCTTGGATGCTGATCTAATGATACCCAAAGCATAGATCAATCTTTGAGAAGAAAACTTCCCCATACAGTTCATGCATCAACTCATCAATGCGTGGGATAGGATACCGGTTCTTGATGATTTTCTTGTTCAAGGCCCGGTAATCAATACAATCCTCATGGTGCCATCCTTCTTCAGAACTAAAAAAACTGAAGAGGCGAATGGGCTGTTGCTCAGTCTGATGTGTCCCATATTTAGAAATTCCTTCATTGCCTTCTCTATATCATCCTTGAATCTCCTAGGATAACGATAGGGAGGGGTGATCGTAGGTTTGGCCCCTTCCTCCAACTCAATGGTGTGCTCAAACCCCCTATCAAGTGGTCTCCCTAGTGGAATCGACCCAAAAACCTGTTGATGTCATCCCAACAAATTCTTGATCTCTGTATGATACTGTTGTTGACCCTCTGAATCCTTCCGTGTAGTCGTCAAACACTTTGCAGCATATGATACCTCCCCATGTGTGAATATCCTCTCCATCCTCTTAGTTGAAATTGTTCTGGGTGCTCCTGTCGACATCTTAGAACAACCTTCTTCCCGTCACAGTCTTTGAATCCCATCTCCAAGGTTTGGTAATTGGTGGTGATTTTTCCTAAGGTAATCATCCACTAGACTCCCAACACCACATCTGTGTCATATAGGTCAACCACATAAAATGTGTCTCTCACTATGTAGTTGCCTAACTTTATCTCCAAGTTTGGAACTCTGTCTAGACACTCCACTGTGTGGCCATCTGCTATTGTAACATCAAACCCCTCAAACTCCTCTTTATGAAGTGCCTGTCTCGATACCAGTGAAGCATCGATGAAGTTTTGGGTGACCCCACCATCTATCAAGGCGATTTCCCATTGCCCCTGAATAGTCCCTTTGATCCGGAGGGTATCATACCTAGGAACACCAGAAAGGGTCGCTATGACTCCTCCCTTTGCTGGTTTTCATCTGTTAGCCTGCTCAGGTGGCTGTGGGACTACCATAGGATGGACTCATGCTGGTGTCGGTGGTCTATGGTGAGGCTGCTCCTCTTCCTGTGCTGACTCCTCCTCTAATCTAGTGGTTCTACTTTCCTGCTCCTCCTCCTCACTGTCCACACTGTCTGCTGCCACCTCAATATAATGAATCTCTCCCTTGCCCATGCACCTGTGGCCTGGGACCCAAGGGTCTCTATAGTGGAAGCAAAGCTTCTTCCTCATAAGATATTGCCTCGTCTCATCATCTAGCTTCTCCTTGCCCTTGCATTCTCTCTGGAATGGCTTCCTGTCTCGATCCTTTTGGGGTATGAAGGGTTTGGAAAAGGGTTTAGTTTTTGGCACTGATTCTGCCAAATATCGAGTGCATAGGATAGCATCCTCCAAGGTGGGAGGCCTATATTCCTTTATCCATCCTCTCAAAGGCTCTGTGAGTCCCTCTGTGAATAGCATGATCAGCCTGGGCTCTGATATATTTTTCACTGCCATGACAACCCGTTGAAACTCCATGATGAATGCCTCTGCTGTGCCAGTTTGTTCAATTGGGCTAGATCCCTGAAGTGGATCTCGAGATCCCTCCTGTCAAACCTGTCCATGAGTCTCTCTGTGAACTCCCTATAGGAGGTGATGTGACTATGACCCAACGTCACCAATCCATAATGCCACCACTCGTGTGCCTCACCCTCCAAGTGTAAGGTAGCGAAACTGATGGCCTCTGTCTCGGTCATCTAGTTGAGCTTGTAGTATGTGTCTAGCTTCTATACCCAAGCTCTGGTGGTGCATTTGGACGATTCGTTGAAAGAAGGTATGGTAAGTTTACCAACTTTTTGGATGAAATCAATGTTATTCCCCTGCTGCTGCTGCGGTCCTCCTCTTTGTGGCTCTCTAGGGCGGTTCCTGAGTCTGAGCCTGTTATCGCACAGTTTGTAGTTAGGATAAAAGATAGATGTAAAGGGACAAACTGACGTAACTGAACCAATCCCACCCAATGTAACCTCGATAGGAAGGTTCTTTCTGTTTAGGGAGGTAAGGCCCAGGGGAGACGTCCCCGATGACCTGGGGTTTTGAGAAGGCAAAGGATTTAAGGATAAAAGATAAATTCCCCCCTCACAAGTCACCATCGAGCAGATAGTCCGGCTAACCAGCCAATAAAGAGAAGTATAACCAAAAAAAGAGATGTACCTGTCGGAGACAAAGCAACAAGAGATATATATATATATATATGCAAGCTTACTCGCTTGTTTAGTACTTCATATAATCAATGACTATCTGATATATAAGCAATTGAACAACAAATATTGACGAAGTCAATGTTTATATGATAGCAACGATGTACAATATCACTTCTTCATTAAATGCTAAAGGAATTTGGCATTCAATGTAACAATCAACACTTCATTTAGATAATGCCTTAAACAACCATTCAATTGCTCACAAGTAAAACGGTAGCTGCACAATGATGTTAATAGCAAAAATATGACGGTGGAAATTAGTTAGTATGGTTAGTCTTAGGCTAGGTTTAGAATAGTTAGGGTTTGTTCAGAGTATTTGAAGTTGTTTTGATCAAAGTACTCACACGCTAGGCCTTAGATCAGTGCATTCCTAGGGTAAATGGAGTCAAAAGGAGGACGCAAGTTGAAGGATCAAAAGATAATAGTAGGACTAAGGACAAGAGGGTTAAACCTTGAGGTGTTGCTATGGCAAGGCCTCAGGGATGAAACCCTAGGGGAGAGAGGCTCACTTTGGTGTAGGGGAACTAGGCCTCAGTGCTCTTTCCTCCTTCCTTAACTCAATGGAAAAGCGACTAGCTCAAAAGATTTCATAAGACTAAGACAAGAAGTTTTGCAAGCAACGTGTTGCTAAGGCAAGGATTCACTAAGCAAACCCTGTTGAAATATTGTAACTGCAAAGAGTATTATTATTATTATTGATATATTATTCATAGGATCAATTCCCATTGTGGATTGATCGTGTCAGTTATTGTAATAGGACCAACTCCCCTTTTGCGGATTGGTCAAAAGACAATTATAATAGGCAGAATAAGAAGTCGGCCCCAACAGTTAATAAAGAGACCCAGAAATATAATAAAGGTGGGTTTACCCACCCAGTTTAAGAAGTCGGCCCTGCCAGTGAAGAGACACTTCACATGTGCCATACTTGTATAAATAAAGGAGGCTAGCGCCTCACTTAGACACAGCTCACTTGCTTAGTTTGAGAGACAAGTTTTGATCTGTTACCGGCAAAGGAGAGAGAGAGTGGTGCATATCTTGAAGAGGACTTGGGCTCAAGACACCGGAAGAGATGTTCACCGAAAAGAAGCCAGAGGTAAGCCATCTCAAAATATTTGGCTGTCAGTGTTTATTCATATACCTAAAGAAAAGAGAAACAAGTTGGACCCTTCAGGAAAGAAGGGAATATTTGTGGGATACTGTGAAGTCTCCAAGGCCTTCTGAATCTATATACCAGGTCAACATCACATTGAGATCAGTAGGGATGTGACCTTTGATGAAGATACAATGCTCAAGAAATCTAAACTATGCCAGCTTGAAGAGGTATATGAAGAGGAACCTGTAATCCCCAATACTGCAATGAGGGAGGTTCCCAGAGCTGTAAAACTAGTGAGGGAAGTCGTAACTTCCCCTGATGAGGAATTTCTAGAAGACCATGATATAGTAGAAGTAAAAGAACCTCCTCAGATGACGATCCTCCATAAAAGAAAGCCAGCTTGGGCTAGAGAGATTATTCAAGATGGAGAGAAGTACGGTGTTCCCCAAGGAACCACGAGACAAGTGAAAAGACCAAAGCCATTCTCCAGTTATACGGCTTTGATGTGTGATATCCTAGAAGAGGAACCTACCTGCTTTGAAGAAGCCATTCAGAGGAAATAATGGGCAGATGCCATGACAGAGGAATACCAATCCACAATGAAGAACAAAGTATGGGAAATAGTTCCCAGACTGAAGAATAAAGATGGAGTATCCTACAGATGGCTCTTCAAAATAAAACATGCTACTAATGGAAGTATTGAGAAGTATAAAGCAAGATTTGTCACTCGTGGCTTTTCCCAGAAGGAAGGCATTGACTATGAAGAGACATTCTCTCTTGTAGCCAAATACACTTTGATCAAGACCATCATAGCTCTTTCAGCTAAGATGAAGTGGAAGCTGCACCAGATGGAGGTGAAGACAACTTTCCTAAATGGTGTCATCAAAGAGGAAGTGTATATAGAGCAACCTCAAGGATTTGAGGTTGAAGACAGGAAGTCTCATGTCTGCAGATTGAAGAAAGCCTTATACGGATTGAAGCAAGCTCCTAGAGCTTGGTATGGCCGTATAGACAGTTTCTTGACGAGCTTAGGATTTACCAAGAGTAAAGCAGACTCAAATCTCTACTTCAAAATTATGAATAATGAGCCAGTAATCTTACTGCTATATGTGGATGACTTATTCTTAACTAGAGAAGAAAAACTCATCGCTGAATGTAAAAGAGACTTGCCTCAGAATTTGAAACGAAAGACCTCGGCCTAATGCATTACTTCTTAGGTCTTGAGGTATGGCAGAGTCTTGAGAGGATCTTCCTTAACCAAGGGGAGTACACGGTCGAAATCTTAAAGAGATTCAACATGCTAGAATGCAAGCCCATGAATACACCCATGGAAGCGAAGTTGAAGATGCTAGTCGACACATCATCAGAATTGATTGATGCCACACTGTATAGATAGATTATTGGATCACTGATGTACCTGATGAACACCAGACCAGATATTTGTTTTGTCGTGAACACCTTGAGTCAGTTTCTGGTAGAATCCAGACGTGTTCACTTAGTGGCTGCAAAACATGTGATGAGGTACCTCAAATGTACAATAGATTATGTTCTCAGCTATGATGGAGATCATAATTTCACATTGAGTGGATATACTGATGCAGATTGGGCAGGAAGTGTTTCCAACAGGAAAATCACTTCAGGATGTTGTTTCAGTTTGGGATCAGCTATGACTCGTGGCAGAGTAGGAAGAAATCTAGCATTTCTCTCAGCATAGCGGAAGCAGAATACATTGCTGCATGTTCTGCCAGCTGCGAAGCTATATGGCTTCAAAAGTTGCTGACCAACCTATTTGATTTAGAGATGAGAGCAACCTTGATTCTATGTGAAAACCAGAGCTGCATAAAGATCACAGAGAATCCTATATTCCATGACAGGTCGAAGCACATAGAGATCTGCTATCATTACATCTGCGACATGGTACAGAGAAGAGCCTTGAAGCTCCAGTACATTAGCATGGATGAATAGGTTGTTGATGTGTTAACCAAGCCCCTATCTCGTGCATAAGCTTGGCATAGTCCGAAAGGACCTTCCTCGAAAGGGGCAGTGGATGTGATATTTCTTGCTTCTGACATAGTTGTCAGACGTAAAGCAAGATGTGATGAGTTCCTTGCTTCTGACCCAGTTGTCAGACATAAAGCAAGATGAGATGTTCCTTGCTTCTAACCTAGTTGTCAGATGTAAAGCAAGATGAGATGTTCCTTGCTTCTGATCGAGTTGTCAGACGTAAAGCAAGATGAGATGTGTTCCTTGCTTCTGACCGAGTTGTCAGACGTAAAGCAAGATGAGACAAGTACCTTGCTTTCGACCTGATGGTTGTGACATAAAGCAAGATGATATGATGAGACTAGCACTGAGCTTCCGGATGGATAACTGTAACATAAATCCAGTCTAGTACCATGCTTTCGACCTGATGGTTGTGATGTAAAGCAGGATGAGTATCTTGCTTCCATCTTGAGTGTTGTGACGTAAAGCAAGACGATGATATGAGACTAGTACTGTGCTTCCAGCTTGACAGTTGTGACGTAAAGACAGTCTAGTATCCTTCTTTTGACCGGATGGTTGTGACGTAAAGAAGGACGAGTATCTTGCTTCCAGCTTGAGTGCTGTGACGTAAAGCAAGACATTGAGATGAGACAAGTACTGAGCTTCTAGCTTGACAGCTGTGACGTAAAGCTAGTATTGTATTATGATGAGCCAGCCTTGTGCTGTGATGATGATGATGTATTATTTTTTATACTAATACATATTTATGCAGATGATGATGGCATTCCTTTGAGAATGATGATGTTTCTGATGAAGAAAACTTTCGATGATTTATAGATACTCCAGCCAAGATGATATTGATGATGTTTTCCTCCCACTTGATGCTGTTGATGATGTTGTCCTCTCTCTCTCGCATGATGCTGCTGAAGAATACCCTTCTTGTTAAGGGGGAGTGTTGAAATATTGTAACTGCAAAGAGTATTCTTATTATTATTGATATATTATTCATAGGATCAATCCCCACTGTGGATTGATCGTGTCAGATTGATCATGTCGATTATTGTAATAGGACCAAATCCCCTTTTTCGGATTGGTCAAAAGACAATTATAATAGGCAGAATAAGAAGTCGGCCCCAACAGTTAATAAAGAGACCCAAAAATATAATAAAGGTGGGTTTACCCACCCAATTTAAGAAGTTGGCCCTTCCAGTGAAGAGACACTTCACACGTGCCAGACTTGTATAAATAAAGGAGGCTAGCGCCTCACTTAGACACAACTCACTTGCTCAATTTGAGAGACAATTTTTGATCTATTACCGACAAAGGAGAGAGAGAGTGGCGCATATCTTGGAGAGGACTTTCTGTTTTAGCATAGAGATCTCTTGGCATTGTATTGGCTATCTATATTAAGGAAGTTTTGTTGGGTTTTCTTAGCCTAGAGGGTTTCCCAGGATAAATGTTGTGTCTCTTGTGATTGTGTATTTCTCAATGATCTTGGATTATGCTATTGTTATCTAATGAAATGCAAACATCTATAATAATGGCTTAAACATTAACAAACCCTAGGGAAAATCTGCTCACCAAGGTGTAGGGGAACTAGGCCTTGATGCGGTTTCTCCTTCTTAGCTTCAATAAGGTAAAAACGGCTAGCATAGGAGAAGATAGATTGGAGTATTGCTATGGCAAGGCTCAATCCTTTTCAACAAGGGCTAGAAAGAGTAGATTGTTGCTAAGGCTAGGCTCTATTTCACTTCAACAAATAAAATGGCAAAAAATCTTGATAGGGACATGAGACCATGACCTTCAATTTGTGCTTGTCCCCTAGGGTTTAAATAAGCAAATTATAACCACAAATACAAGAGAAACAATACTACAACCATTCAATTAAGAATTTTTGCAGAAATTTACTTACATTCAATCAAGAAATCAAGTAGAAAAACCTAGTTGTAACACCTTCCACCAAGATAAATTCCAAAAATGCCAATAAAAGACTTCCTTCAACAAGTGCGCCTCACAATTTCAGCCAAGAACTCCAAGTGTAGCGCAAATTTCAGACCTCACTAATGAGTGAGTGAAAGATGATGAAAAAATGAAGGTGAAAACCCTCAATTTATATAGTACCATGACCTAATTTTACTTTTTAGGTCATGAAAAAGGTCGACAAGGCCAAAATACTAAAATCATACTATTTTATATTAAATGCTTAAATTAAAACCCTAATCAAGAAAAAGAGATACGTCATCCCCTCTAGGGTGACATTATCCCTTTCTAGGGCAAATGCAGCATCTTGGAGAAAAACGTTAGCCCATCCTTGGGCTTCTCCAACCTGCCACACACGTGCCAAAACTGACCTAGTTGTCTCGCAAGTGTCCATGTTGCTAGGTGATGTCATGGTCATGAAGGGTGACGTTCTAGGCTTTCCAAGGTCAACGTTTCACTGAAAAGGACACAACCCCCCTAGGTCAAGATTTGTCGGGGTGCCTCTGCAAGACGTCCTCCTCCTCTCCTGTGAAAACCCCTATGTTCTGTCTCTTCCCCCTGTTGGGGTCTCAACATCCATCTGGTGGGCTCTTCAGCCCCATGGAGGTCTGAACTGATCATCTCCCCATGTGTACCTGTCCAACATGGTACCTGTCCATCGGGCATGATCCTGCACATCAACAGCTACGCCCTCCATGGGCTCATAAGTCACAGGGATCATAGCAATGCCAATCACATCTCATCATCAATATTATTAAACATGTGCATAAAACCCCTGTTACCCTAGTTAAAAGCTCAAAGACATTATATAAGCTTGCAATACAAGTTTGGGGAAAGTGATAGGGCGTCCTATTGGGCTAGTGTTCACTAGAAAAGGAAAGTTCCCGGAAAAGACTTCATCGAAGCCATGTAAGTGGGGTGATGTGGATAAGGGATGTCCTGACAATGGGTGTAGTGAGAGAAAGGGAGTGCAAAGTTTTACCTATGGGTGCCTTTGTAGAAGTCCAGTTGCACCTGTCCTGAATGCGATTTTTTCTAATCCCATACGTGCCTGTAATGATCCCAAGCCATTATGCAAGGATCATCACAGTTTTGGTGTCTTTTTAAAACTTTTTCTAGTTGTGGTATTTTGTCAAACAGTTTGTTGATCTACTTGTTTAGATGTGTTTATATGTGTGTATGCAACAAATAACAGAAAGAGATAACCATGAAACATACCTCAACCATATGCAATAAGATAGACAAGCCAAAACATCTCAAATCTTCTTTAGATTTGTATTTCGTCAAACAATTTGTTGATCTACTTGTTTAGATGTGTTTATATGTGTGTATGCAACAAATAACAGAAAGAGATAACCATGAAACATACCTCAACCATATGCAATAAGATAGACAAGCCAAAACATCTCAAATCTTCTTTATTCATAAAATAGAAGAACCTGCTACAATGGAGATGTCGATCTGGAATGCTCAACAGATGGCCAAGATGATAGACAATGGATAACAAGTATGAGCTGCTACAAAATGCTCTCGACAATACAAAATAAGCCTCCAAAGGTTGGATAAGAGATGAAGACCAATGCCAAGTGCCAAACCACTCACTGCTAGAAGATGCCACGCTCTGTTGGATAACTGAAGCTCCTGAAACACTATATTGTCACAAAAAAAAAAAAAAAATACAAAAGAAAAGTTGATTTGGTTTTTTTGGTGGTTGAAGACAATGAAAGACTAGTGCCTTTAGAGGGCTATGGGCTATGGGGTCACTATGTCAAATCAAGGTGAAGTCTAGGATTTAGGATGAGACAATGTTGATGGGACTCGGATGATTGCCCCTCGAGCATTTCCTAGGGTTAGAAGGTTCTCTTCAAGAAAATACTAGTGCCTTTGGAGGGCTATGGGGTCACTATGTCAAATCAAGGTGAGGTCTAGGGTTTAAGATGAGACAATGTTGATGGAACCCAAAGGATTTCCCTTCAAGCGTTTCCTAGGGTTAGAATGTTCCCTTCAAGGTTGGATGGAAGGATTGGTCCATGAAGAAGCATCTCCCGGTACTAGCAAGGTGAATTGAAAGGCTGGCCAAGCAAAAGGACAGAGCCCTAGGACATCTACCTTAATGCATGAACAATAACTTCAATGATCAAAGGGGAAAGGTTAGAAGATCTTACCTTGAGAACCCTTCCAAGTGTAGCATTTCACCCTTCTTTGTCCTTGTAGTAGCCTTTTTCTTCCAACAAACCTTGAAAAGTGCTTATGTAACCCTTGAAAAACAACTAAACATTCACTCAAGAAGAGAATAGATACACAAAGAACTCTTTAAGCTAAGTTTCTCATTAATCTCCAACGATTTGAAATGGAGGACTTGTCATTTTATAGGTGAGTGCTTGAGATAAACTTGAAGAAATGTTGCCCACGAGTTGATTACCAAAAAGAAAGTAAATGAAATATAAGCACAGGAAAATGCTTAATCACTTAAGATACCATAAAGAACAGATTCTGAAACACCATAACATGTACCATCAATCGACGAATTGTGAACAAGATAACCATCAAAATTCAATTCTACATAAATGACCAAAATGCTGATTTAATTTCCAGAATTATTAATTAACTCCCTTTCAATTAGAGAATGTTTGTTGAACTTTAAATTAATAAAATTGAAAGGAAAATCAGCATAAATAACTTGAGCATTCGTGGAAAAATCATCACATATGATTGTTGTCATAACTTAAATTTTCTTTGAACCACTTGCTTGGCAATTTGCATGAAATGAAATAATTAAACAAAAATCGCTGAATTAAAAATGTAATGAACAACAGAGAACATTTAATGCTCAAGAAACTTTAAAAAATTAGAAAACTAAATTAATATATGTGGCAATAAGTTCTAAGAAAACCCTTGATTAATTGATATACAAACTTAAGAATTTTAAGTGAAAGCAAGTATGCATACCAATCAAATCTAATTACTTGGATAGAAAAATAAAACCCCTAATAAATGAAAAGGTTAACACTTGTGGGTTTATAGTGCTAAATAGCAGTGTTACCAACATTGGCAGCGGAAAAATGGTCTGAAAACGAAAATATCAACAACATTGGGGAAAATATCGGAAAATGTCGTAAGAACGAAAAAAAATACCAAAATATTCAATTTTTTCATTTTTTTAAATATCTAAATTATTAACAACATCAAATAAATGCATTTCCACATAAATATGAAAAGAAAACTGATATATAAAATGTATAATATGTCTAGTAAACTCAAATACATCATAAATCAACATTGAATCATGTCCCAACTCTAAAACCTCAAAATATTATCAAAAAATATAATAAATGTATCTCATCATCATAAGTCATCTATAATGAAATCAGATAAATAAACTAACAATTCCCTCTGCCCTTTTTACGGCCAAAGGTGATGGCTCTAGAAATGGATTTTCCTTTAGAGGAAAAAGGCCCTGGGGCTGGCATTGAACTCTGATGTCCTATAGAAGTAGAAGCTAGAATATGGTGTCCTCTACTGGTGCTACTGCCAAGTACAACTCTCTCTGTTGGAGTTTGTGAAGATATATCCATGTGCATCCATATGAATCCAAACCATTATACATAAATATGCAAAGTTTCTCATGTAAATAGAAAGGGTGCAAATAACCAAAATAGCACCGAGTGCAATGCATCTCTGAACCAAAATACATCAACAAAGAGGTGTAAATGGCCTCTAGAGTCCAAAAAAATCATGCTACAACAAATAACTACATATAATCAAAATCATTGCCTATATTAGGATCCTCATCATCTGTGTCACCCTCTAAACATTAAAATAAGATAAAAAAAGCTTAACATGCCAAATAAGTGATTTTACTTGAGTGAAGGGTACATTTTTACTAGGTTCATGACATAAGAGTTCAATCGATGCCACCAACATCGAGGTACATAGAGGGCTTGGTGCTCTTGACTAAATGGCAGTTCCATACCCTCATACATGATAGAATCTAGTGGAAATGTTGCAATATTGTCATTCTTGAAATCCTAAAAATCATTAAGTCTGTTGAATTTTGAATGGGACCTATAATTCTACTTTCTTCATATGAAGTCCAATGAGGTTGGAACCACTCTCAGACATCCTGAAACAATTAATGTTAATGTTAAAAATTTAAGTAAAAGGATGAAAATGAAAGATAAAGGAGAATGTAACTTTTAACCATTAATTAGTAGATTACTAGCCTCCTTATGTTTGCAAAATCACACAAAAAAACTAGTTTTCGGCTCTTGCTCCTTTTCTCTCCAAACCCCACACTTTGTTTGCAAAATGACACTTTAAAACTCAAAAATTGGCTTTTAATTCATGATTGTCTGCGACATTTTCCATCAACTTGCGATATTATCGCCAAAGGAAAATATCATGATATTTTCAGGCGATAATATCACCAACCCTCAAAACAACGATAATATCGCGATGTTGGTAACACTGCTAAATACTTGATAAAAACCTATGCTTAAAGCACTAAAGCCTAGTTAATTTCATTCAAAGATGAAAAAACTTAAACAATATTGGAATAGACCCTTCAAATGCTCCAAGTGTTTGAAGATTAATCTAGATAAATGTCAATGGAGCTATGATCTAGCTAATAAATAAACTTTGTAAACCCTAGATCATAAGAAAAAGAAGTTGATGGAAAAATTTAAGAGTGTTTGAGAAATGGTGATGAAGATTATTTACCATTGGGCATGAATACCTTGTGTTCTCTAGAAATGCTTCCTCTTTCTCCTAAAAGTATTAAGTTCTCCAAAACCAATGAATGAGTATGGAAGAGCATCTAGCTATGATAAAAGTATTAGAAAAAACCTTTAAGGAGGGTTGGATCATATTGTTGAATCAAACCCTAGGTAATGAAAAATAAATTAGATCAACAATACGCTAAAGAGATAAATCCCTAAACATTCATCCCTAATAGCATTAATTAAATCCAATTAAATACAAGAAACATGATAGATTTCTTACCATACCCTTCTTGATTGTAGTTCTCTAGCAAATATCCTTTAGCTCATCAAAGATTCCCAATACTCTTATCATAAAAATAAAACTAGGAAAACATACCAAGAGACAAAGATCTCACTCACAAAATAGCCAAGAAGTCTTCACTTTATTCCCAACAAGTGAAAATGAGATGAGTGCTCCATGTTTATTAGTGAGAGGCTCCAATACCATCAAATAAAATCCATGGTCTTGAGCAATACCAGGTGCTCAATACAAGTGGTATCTAACAAACATCTAACAAACTAGATGAGTCATCAACTAATCCAACAAAACCCCACCTAACTCCAACAAAATCTCACACCTGTGAGGTCAAAGATTCTCTCCAAAGGCAATCGCTCCACCAACTAACTCATAAAATAGTACAATAAATGCCTTCCACACACGTGGAGTGAAGAGAGAGAAAGATAGCTCCTCTAGAAGGCTCTAGAAACCCTCACACGTGTGGAAAATGTCAAGATGAAGTGTGCTCCCCTTTTAGAATTCTCTAGAGGCACGTGTAAGTAGAGGAAGGCTCCAAAATGTGTCCACACATTTGAAAAAGTACAATATAGCTCCAAAATACATGAAATCGACTCTCACATGTGAGAATGAAGAGAGAGAAAGGGGGTTGGCCCCCATATGTGCTAGGAAATAATGTTGTAAAGTCCATATGCACTCCATAATGTGCCAAGTGTATAAGAAACTAAGGTGGAGAATGATGTATGATGAAATGGTGTCCTCGTCATCGTCCATTGTTCTGTCAAGGATCCCAGGGCAATGTGCAAAAATCCCAATGCAAAGGATACCCACCTATAATGATGAGTTAAGATTCATAACACACGTCATTAGGCAAATAGTTTCCCACATCAAATAATGACTATGACATACTTTATAACATCAATTAACTTTATAATTTTTCCTAAGTCTACTATGGTAGTCCAACCATATCCCTATTGAGTGTGTCAATGCCTAGGACAACAAGTATTTCCAAAGTGACTTAGTTAGACATAGGTAAATGATGATTAATTAATGAAAAGGGAAGGGATTTTTTTATGAATTTGACCCTCAGCCATTTTTTGATGAATAGAGGTCTCTAACTGGTCCAACTAGCCCTTTTGGCTAGGAATCTTCATTTTATTTTACAAAACCTTTGAGAAGGAGCTTGTTTGATTAGATTTACCACTTCGCCTCTTTTTTGTTCATCCCATTTCTTTATTTCTTTGATTTTTCTAGTCATTTTTTTTAGACAATGTTTTTTAAGCATAGGACTTTAGGGCTTATGCCTTTTTAATGAAGTGATAGATCTCTAGCTTATTATTTTCTTTTATTTTTATTTTTTTTGGCTCTTCAACTCTAGCTATTTTAGCTTTATTTTGCTTAGGCTTGCACTATTTTTCACTAGATGTTGATGACATTTGAAAGGTCAAATCAGAAGCAGAAAGTGTATATTTTTTACGAACAAGATGATAATAAAAGGGATAAGGCGGAAAATGTTTAGACATGGTTACGATATGGGTTACGATATTTAACTTGAGACACTAGTAATACTTTGTGGCCTAGGACATTACACACCTTCCTAAGGACAATTATGTCCCTCCATGGTAATGCGAGACAAATAATAAAGCATTCAATGTTCAAAAGAGTTACCAATTCATCCTTGTTATCATGGGGTTTGTACTTGTGCAAAGCCTCCACAAGATACCTATCTGTGTAAAAACTAGAAGTTTTACCACTGTCACCTAAGTAGAGACTTCTCTCGTTTTAGTGATGGAAGAGGTCCAACACAAGGGAGGCTTCCCTAGTGACCTCAAGGGATCAAGTAGCAATATTATCCAACCCTACATCCCCCTATCTTAGTCACTTAGATGTTAGGTCTAGGTCTAGGAGAAGTTAACATAAAACAAGGTAATTGATTCACATGTACGAGACAATAAATAATCCAAAGCATACTATAGACAATTACCAAGTTATACAGTACATTAATGACCTCTTAGACACTAGATGATCAAATAAACCAATTGTTGTTGCAAAATTACAGTAGTAAGACAATGTATAACAACAATTATGATTTTGTAACAACAATAGGAAAAGGTACCATTGAACATAAGAATTAAGCCTTCAACATGTGAAACGACATCCAATTTCTAGACTTTAATTATGAGTATCTTTAGCCACTATTTCAAGTAAGTATACAACAATATGATCTAACCTTATTGGTTGTAGCAAACATTTATAACAACAACAGTAAATATCATTTGTTTTCCAAATATAGAGTTATTGGAGTTAGTGAAATCACTTGGAGAGTGATCAAAATCTGGACCAGGGGTCAAAATTTAGCTCAAAAATCAAAGTTCTTGGAATTGCCTCAAAATGAACGGGTGCGTAACCCTCGTCATCATGAACCCAATGCAACTCGTTTGGGTTCAAACGGAATTCGGATGAGAGAGATATCGTGATTTGTTCGAATTGTCAAATAGGGAAAAAAAAAAGGGAAGCTCACTGTACAGTCCGTACGGATGCTGACGTGGCATGTCCGTACGATGAAATGGCACGAGGTGGCAGATGGTGACATGGCATTCATTTATTGGCAGATTTGGGCGAATCACGATGTGGCACATGGCATCATTTTGGTAAATGGTGTGGTGCCACGTGGCCCAGTCATGGGCTGCCACGTGGCACCGTTGTAATTGGTTGTTAGTTCAAAATATTATGGAGTCTGTGGGGATCGAACCCTGGACCTCCCCCAAGGACCAAGCGCTTTAGCAATGGCCGCCCGACCGGCGTGCCACATGGTGTTTCTTATAATATATGTGGGTTAAAATATATTTGAATTTGATTTGTGTAACAGTTGGCACGGGGGTCCGAGCTGGGGCTTAGCCCCAGCCCTCGGTCGCACACCTTATACCATATGACTTTAACATTTGCACGCGCATATTTCATTGGCGTCCAGCCCTCGGTTTCGGGTGCTAATACATATGACCCCGATTTTATATGTTTTAACATGTGACCACACACAAAGCGTGCGCGGGAGTTGGATTTGGTTTTTTAAACAGTTTTCCCACCAACCATACGTTGACACATGTCACTTAATTGTTGGTTTTAAAGGTTGGCTCATTTTATTTTTGCGCGAGGTCACATGGTGACCCTTGTGACCACGGCCTATGCGGTTTGGGGGCCTAATTCCATTAACGGTTCGACAGTTTCACCGTTTTTGTAGTTACGTGCGTGTGCTAGGTTTTAGCATGGTTTGGAGCGCATGAGCTAGGTTGGACGCACAAAGGTGCGTTTTGGCGAACCAGAGACAACAAGCTTGAAGGAAGAAAATGGCAAGAGGCCTATCTTCTTCATTTTTTGGCCAAATGAGGTGCCGAAAAAGCCTAGCTAGGGGTTTTTGGACATTCTGAATCCATTGGCACTGTTTTCAATGGCATTTGAAGACTTCTTTTGCAGGTTTTTAACCATTGAAGTTTCAGAGAGCTCAAGGGAGCTTGAAGCCCTCATTGTTTGAGGACATGCTCAGATGAGCCCAAGTCTGTTTTCTATGACTGAATAGTCATTTTTGGTTAATTGTTATGCTATGAACACATTGGGATAGGTTTCAGAGGCATTTGAGGACTTTTACAGATGTTTTTTCAATAAAGAAGATCAGGGAAGCTTAAGGCCACATGTAGAAGAGGTCATGCCCAGATGAGCCATAATCCATTTTCAGAGTTCTATTAGTCATTTCTGGGGTTTTTGTGTATTCTAAACCCAATGGTACAGTCAGTTAATCCATTGGAGTTGAGAAACAACTTGTAAAATAATATTTGACAAATTAATCCCAGAGAGCCAAGTCCATAGAAGGAGGCTCAAGGAGATGTATCCCAGAGAGGGGTGAACTCGTTTATCATCTTGTTATTGTTGTGATTTTGATGGTTTATTTTCTGCAAGTTATATTTGTTGTGTATTTATTTAAAACACATATTAAACCATTTAAAATAACATTTCCTCACACATGAACATTTAAAAGAAGATGCATAAACTTGACACATAATTCATCTTGCATATTTTAACACATGGAGCAAGGTCC
>ML809327.1:76744-87337 GCA_009831015.1 Picea engelmannii | reverse complement strand
GGTTATTGTTAACTTTAGTTACAAGGAAATGGCTATAAAAATTGTTTAATTACAATTTTTTTATGTATGCATATGGTGGAAATTTTGGTGGTGCACTTTGGCAAGGTGACGATGCAATGGTTATGCATTGGTTAATAGAATCAGTAGTTGATGTACATATGTTATAACGTGGGTGGCACATTCGGAAAAGTGAATGCAAATGGTTTAATTATTATGTGGATTAGGATTATGCTATGGTTTAAATGTGTTGATACTATCGATGACTTGGTTGATTATTGGTGTCAATGGAAGGCTCGTTGACATGTACTATGGAGTAAATGAGATATGGGTGGAGGCAACATGCATTTACCATATGCCACCTTTACCCTTCCCGTTGGCTTCCACCCTAGTCGAACTGTTGTTTGATCTTGTTGTTGTGTTCACGCTCTAGATTTTTAGCAGGGTGAAACCACTCAACCACCTCTCGTCTTAAGGATTTTGATTAACAAGTATGTCTCTTTTGGCCATTCTTGACTTCACTCTAGTTATGAAATGATTTTGGCTCAGTTGTGTGGGTTTGTGTTTGTCCTAAATGCTGCAACTGTGTGGAATTTTGGATTCGAATGGAAAATAGATGGTTCAGCTTGTATCAGTTTAAGTTCATTGGATTGTTAGTCTTCCTAGGTGATAGTTCTTTATTACCATTGTGTGTCGGTTGAAGGGTTTTGTTTAAAATCATGGTTGGATGATTGTCTTCACAGTTATTGGGTTTGATTAAGAGCCTTGTTTCCTTATTCGGCCTTGTCAAGGGACTGTCTCCCGTCCACAAGCATCACAACCCCTTGTGCGTACACCTTTGGCCTCGAAGTCTCACTAAAGTTAGTTTCATTCCTCCTGTGAAGGCTACTGTGAAAACCCTTAACCCTCTAGGCTGGGGTTGCATAGGGAAACTATCGAGCCTGTCAAGTGGATTCCAGTCACTGTGGTCTATTACCTTGAATATGGGCTCACCTGGGTCGTATAGCCATCATGTTGGTTTAGTTTCTCGTCACTACCTCTGTGATAATGGCATGAGCCCCACATTGCCAATTTCACTTATAAGGGTCACAGTCGCCAGCCTATTGTCAAAGAATCAGTTTTTTTTGTTATGAAAGGGGCTCTGTCATTTTTGTTTTGGTTCATGGGTACACACTATTATCACGCTTGTTTGGTCTATTGTTTCCCTCACCACAGTGCCGAATTATTGGTTATTATACCGCTGTTAGAGTGGTGCTTATGATGTTCGAATAATGGTTGGCATTAGTCACAGGGGTTTGGTGTTTTCCACATATGTCACATCCTGTAGATGAGGTTTTGAGAATTAGAAGATTGGATTGGATATGTTTACTACATCTTTTGGTAGAATACACTTGAATGTGTGCGGCCTGGTCACCCACAGGCAGCTTAATAAATGGCCCAAAATGAAGTCTTTTGAATTATATCGTGGTTATATATTGTTGTGTGGTTATGGTGGAATCCTCTCAGTTGTGCACCACGTATAATATGGATGGCTTGTTTTGTATGCCCAGTGATACTCCTGATTTCTAAGTGTGTTCATCTTTTTGCAAATTGATCACTGTTGATATCAGTTGTGTGGGGTGTTTGGCTCGGTTTTAAGTCGCACTTAGATATTTGTTTCACAGTGGCATGGTTACATTGCCTTGGAAATTTACTCTTGCATAGCCTGTGTCTAAATAGTGGTTATTTGGTTGCATAGTCAATTATCACTTCATTCGTGGCATGTGAGGTTTTGATTATCTTGATTATTTTTACTACATATATATGTGGGAGAGAATATCAATACATACCTTGATTGACTCTATTGCAGAAATAGTGACTTCATTATTATTTTGGAAATATGACTTTTAAATATAGATTGGAGAAATGCATGGCAGTAGTGGATGTTAATGATTACAGAATGGGAATGAGTGTTGTTGTCGACTTTTATAACATGCAGAATGTGCAAACAAAGGGAACATAACTTCTTCAAATTTTGTGAAATATTTACCTTTAATGATGGCACTGTGCTGGATATTTTATTATTGGACAGTGAACTAGTTAAATACATGGGAATTATTACTCAGTTATCTGATTGTTGATTGATGCATATTTTTCTCACTGCAAAATATGTTATGGATTGCTTGATTAATCTTATGAATAGTAAACATTTTCTCCCCCTTCATTACCTCATTTTCCGCTAATTACAACCCCCTCACATATCCCATATTCATTTTATTCACCCCCTGTTCTGATATTGATCACAACTAAGAGAATTTTTGTGTTAAGATTGGGAAAAGTGGCAGATTTATGTGTGGGTCGCAGTGAAGTTTATTGGTTTGCTTACAGTTGATTGTTGTTATCATTGAGCAGTCACCATTTCTCTCCCCTTTCATTATATCGTATTTTCGATAATTACAAACCCCTCATGTATCCCTGGACATTTTTTCCACCCCCCTGCTCATTGATTAACATTAGAACAATTTGTATGGATTGGATTTCATGAGCCTGATACATTCTGAGCCAAGTCTATTTCATATTTGTAAAGATTTGTCATGCATGGTTATAGCAAAAGACTATTTTCTAATTATTAACATATGCAGGATGAGTTTTTTCAGTCAGGGAAATCATGGTCGAGGAAACAAAGGTAGAGGTAACTGGAACCAAGGCCCAAGGAGGCCTAGGTTCTCAATACATTTTGATGTTGATTCTAAAGAGATGGGCCAATTGTTCCATGCTAGATTATTTAATTGGATTGGACAAGGAATAGTCCAACAGAGGCCTGAAAGGCCTCCCTCCCAAACCCTTCAAGCCCTCGGTATACCAGTGCCTCCTCATGTCTCTTTATAGCCTGAAGTCCTGGAAAATGATGGGTGGCAGGAGATTGTCCACCCAACTGTCTCCCAGCACCGTGGCTGGCCAAACTTATCTTTTCCTGCTCCTCCACCTTTAAACCCCACTGTCCAAACTGCCCCTAACCATTCGCTAATGCAATCTTCCCATGCCAGCAAGAGATTGAATATTGAATCCCACCATGCACTAGATAAAGGAAAAGCTATCGCTGCCCCTTCCTCACCCTCCTATGACTCTAACAAATCTATGTCTTCACGGATGCATCTGAGGGATGATTGCTCCCATGTGATTAGTGAGATAAATCCTAAAGGCTCTGCCCAACTCAAGGCAATTTCAAAGAAATCAGGAGGTGAAAGCAACAACCATGGAAGAGTTGCTTTACAGACTGGAAAATATGGTTTTAAATTTTATGTTATTTATTGTTTTATGACAGTGGACTCCATGGATTTTGGACAACAGGTTTTATTGTGGACAAGAAGTTTTTTGGATACATGAGTATTAATTTGAAATAATTTTAAGTTTGTGTGCTAAAATTTTCAAGGGAAAATATGTTTTGAAGGGAGACACAATGGGTGTGTTTGCTTAAACAAATGGATTATGTTATGATGTGATGATTGTTGTCACTAGAGGAGTCACAAGGGGGTCCCACCTATTAGTTATTATTTAATTATGATCCTATTATGATTATTACTTTTCCCTCCTTCCTTAACTAAAGTTAGTTAAGGCCTTATGTTAGTTTAACTAATAAATTAGTTCAACTACTCTAACCAATTCTAAATTGTTAAAAGTTGAACTAAGGGGAGGAACAAGAGGAAGATAGAAGCACAAAGCATGCTAAGGTTTTATCTTTGAGTTTATGTTTAGATAGTTTATTTTTCATCCATTCATATATTCATCATAGCCTAATTCTCTTTTGTGATAGCAGGGTCTTATTGTAGACAACCATATTCAAGGTTGAATCAAATCATTCAAACGCTTTCTCTTCAGAGGTGTTGATCTATCTTTGATAGTCTGTGTAGACTTTTATGTTTGTGAATTAACTTTCATGACTGATCAAGGCTATTGTGCAGAGTCGAGTGGGTAGCAGTCTGTGGCAAGTTGATCCAGTTTTTAGAGTTCAATTTTGGTTTTCTGTCAGAAGTCCTTTTGTATGTTCCATCGGGGATTTCTAAGTTTGACTTTGGTCCAAGATTTCTGTGTGAAGTTTTGTAAGGACAATGAATCTTTGGTGAACTGGAATGGAATAAAGGATTGTTTTTTCTCATCTATATTGATTATGATCTTGGTGTCTTTACTTCTGTTCTTACATTTATTTCAGCAACTAATATTTTTAGAAAATATATAAAAAAATGAATTTCCAACAAGTTTTTTGTCGATAAAAGACTAGCCTAAGAACTTGTAATTAATACTTGTGAGGTAGGATACATTTTTGTTGGCTATAAAAATAGGGTGATATTCCCGTCTACTTTACTTTAGCCAAGTAAAGTATGAAAATGCTTGAGTAAGATCAATTCTTATCTTTTCCTCAATAGATAGTAGGCATCATTGACTGACTTCATTCCGAATCTAAAAGGTCCAAGCCAAAACTGTGCATTCCCCTTAACATTGTCAGGCTCTCCTTTCTTTGTATCCCACTCTAAAACCAAATCTCCTTGTTTGTAGCCCCCTCCTTCATAATCAACTGCCTCTTGTATTTAGGTGTATTGTGTTGAGGGAGGGGAGTGAGGTTCTGTAATCAATACATCTTCTTGGTTTGACTCAGTGAACAAATGTTCATCATCCCCTTTCCATTTGACAAAGCCAACTCCTTTCCTCTTAAACCTTATCAAATCGTCAATTTCATCTTCTTGTGTAGAAAAATAGTCATCCCAGTCTTTAAAGAGGTTAGAGGCATCATCAAGATAACCACCCCAATTTGTATCTCTCTCCTCTTCCAGAATGATGGGGTGGGATTCCAAAGTATTGTCCCTTATGTATGTTTCATGTAAATGTAACGTCTCGTCATCACCTTGTATAATGTTGTGATTACTAGGAAGATTCTAGTCACCCTTTCCTTTGGTCCATGTTATCTCATTAATATTGTCCTCTTCTACTAAGGGAAGAGTAGTCCAGCCTTGAAATAAACAGGGATCTACGGAGTTTAGTTACTATATCCATGATTACACCTTTCAACGCATTCCATCCTCTTTGGCTTGTTACGCAAAGTGATGCAATCTTGATCCCCCACAGGGATAGTTGCATAGGACAAGTCCATCTATAGACTTCTGCTTAAAGTAGCAACCCATTCCATAGATAATATCATTCTCCAAGTGTCAGGTATATAGACAACAATGACATCCATTAATGTAGGAAAATCAGGGTATTCGGCAAGGTGGACTTCAAGTTCTTCCATCAAGTCGTAGACATCGATCCCTTTTGACTCAAATCTACAAATGTTGGCACAAGGCCCTGTAAATTCCAACCCCAATTGGTTCATAACCTTCAAACTCATCATATTGACAGATGGCTTGGATTCAAGCATGCAGTTGTTAAGACATAGGTCATCTATTTACTATTGAAATATTGTAACTGCAAAGAGTATTTTATTTATTTTTGATGTATTATTCATTAGATCAATCCCCTTTTGTGGATTGATCCTGTCGGGTATTGTAAATGACCAAATCCCCTTTTGTGGATTGGTCAAACCCTAATTGTAATAAGAAAAATGAGAAGTCAACCCCCAGAATTAATTAAGGTGGTTCTAACCACCCAGAAAGAGAAGTCGACCCTGCCAGTGAAAAAACACTTCGTTTTAGCTCCTGCCAGATTGTATAAATAAAGGAGGCTAGCACCTCATTTTTTCATTCACTCACTTGATCATGGAGAAGTTTTGGTTGAGACTTCCTTAGAGATGGTATCCATTTTGCAAGGTATCCAGTGGAATGGTTGGCTGACACTTGTTTAAGCATGTTTTATTTGTAAGGGGGATTCCAAGTAAGTGTCATTTGAACCTTCCTCCAACATGGTATTCTCATGGAGGGGGATCATAGATAAGGGTCGATTGACCCTTTCTCAATGATGGTATTCTCATGGAGGGGAAGCATGGAGAAGGGTTGGTCGACCCTTCTTCAAGCATAGTTTCCAAATAATAGAGATCCTAGGGAAGGGTTAGTTGACCCTTCCTCCACCATAGTATTCTCATGGAGGGGAAGCATAGAGAAGGGTTGATTAACACTTCCTCAAGGATAGTATTCTCATGGAGGGGGAGAATGGGAAATGGTAGATTGATCCTACATCAAGGATGGTATTCAAGTCACAAGGTATCTAATGGAATGGTCATTTGACCATCCTAAATAAAAAATTTCATGTAAGGGGGATCCGTAGAAAGGGTCAGTTGATACTTCCTCCAACATAGTATTCTCATGGAGGATAGGAGTAGATAGGGGTTGACCAACCCTTCTTCAATGTTGGTATTCACATCATAGATTATCTAGTGGAAGTGTCATCTAACCCTTCCTCATGCATAGTTTTATACTAGTGGGGGACCCTTAGGAAGCACCAATTGCCCCTCCCTTGAGCATATAAATTTCATCTAGGATAGCTTGGAGAAGGATTGACCAACCCTTTCTACAACATAGTATTTCCATTGAGGGGATGCATGGAGAAAGGGTAAATAATTATTTCTCAAGCATATTGTTCTCGTCCAAGGGATCATGGTAAAGGGTCAACCAACCCTTCCTTTAGCATGATAATACTATGGAGAGGATCACGGGGAAGAGTTGACTAATCCTTCCTCTAGAATTATTCCTTCCTAAACCATATAATATTTTAGGTGCATATTATATCATTTCACTTAAGTTATATACGAGGTCTTATGTTTAACTTGTAAATGTTTTTATATTAGTTTATTTCATTCACAAAATTTGTTCAATTAACTATAGGTAAACAGTGTCAAGACTTGTCATTCTCAGCCAATTCAAGGAGATTTTGTTTCTTCAAGCAACAACTAAACATAAGGAGATTTATATCTTTATGAAGCAAAAGAAGGAATAATTGTTTCTACTATTGGCATGGTCACATCTACTTATGTGATCAATGAAGACATAATGTGTCTAAATCGAGGTAGTTTGTAACAAGACTTGTTTTATTTTACAAACTAACCTACTTGTTTGTAATTATTGTCCAAATCTAATGAAAAGTGATATTGTCACTAGAAAAATATCTTGTGCAAAATAAGGTTAGGTTTTACCATCATACAACCAATCAAATTGATAGGGACAAATAAGGCAAGTGATTTAAAAAATGGTAATATAGTAGTTTACAAAAAGTTTTGTGACAAAAAAAGCATCCTCTATATTACACCTAATGAATATGAAAAATAAGCTCTCAAATACTCATCTTGAAAATAATTAAATATTCCTTACAAGAGCTAGTATTAGAAATTTAGGAAATGATATATCAGTAAATTGGCTTTCAAGTATTTGAAAGAAATTCCTTCAAACGTGATGATGTCGAAGGCTAGTAGAAGCTATGGCAAATTAGAAGGTAATCAAAAGGAAAAAAATCAAATATTTTTTATTCAGTGATTTTTTTATCTATTGATATTAATAGATGTGTTATACTGCCTCCAAATTTGCAATATCGAGAAGTGGATGGTTTGCAATATCCAGAAGTGGATGCGAAATAAGTGGCAAAGCTTGTTTTATTACCCATCACAAAATTTACAACAACACTTAGAGAGGATCTTCTATTTCCTTTCGCCTGTGAGACCAAAGTTTTTTATGAACCTAAATATGAAGATGAAGTTTAAATGCAAACATTACACTTTTATATATTGGATGGGAAACATATTATTTCTTCTTTTAAAAAAATGAAAATAAGAAATATGAATTTGTTTATTCTAGATTTTGATACTCTAAATCTCATTTGCTTCATTTTTGGTGTTCCACTGAGCATTAATTATGAAATTACGAAAACAACAAATTCTCTCTAACAAGGAATATGCTAACACTCCCTTCATGAAGCAGAATTGCACAATGTATCAAAGAAAATAATGGATGATTTTTTTTGGATGAGTACAACAATTGACCATAATGTTCATGCAAAAAACTTTATCACAATATTGCAAGCGGTTCAAAGATTAAAGAATCATTAGAAATATGATTTGTGAATATTTCAAAGTTCAAGATAACAAATTCTATAGTTCTTAGCATGTCTTTGATAGAAATGTGGTTGAAGTCCAAAAAATTGCTTGAAATCATTTTGTAAAATGGTGCACTATTCTATATGTGGAAAAGTAAGCAAAATCCCAAGGAAAAATAGGAAGATAGAAGAGCAAGAAGAGGAGCCTCACTTACCTAGGGGTATTGAAAACATATTGGACATATATACTAAGAAAAAAGAGATTAGTGTGACAATGGAATTTGATATAAATATATTGAATGCTTTGTTTCTCAATTATGTTATCTATAATCATTACGCAACACACTAATTGGTATCAACTCTCTTCAACCTCTCTTCTATGAGTTTGTTATTGTTGATATGACTAATTGTGTTTATGGATGGATGGAAGCTAATGTCCTAGAATTATTAATTTTCCTTGGTTCAAATGCAAAAATGTGCATCTGTGTTTTCTGATTGATGTCCATGTATCATATATGGTTAGTAAAGCATTCTTTCAATTCTCCAAGAGATGAGAAATAATTGTGAAATGTTACCCATTCTTTGGCATTTATATGAATTGTTCAAAGGATTCCTACATAGGGTTTATTATATAATGTTGGAGAATTGGTTTGGAAGGGGACAATGTCTTTGTTTTTCATATGAAGATGGATTGGCATGATGAAAATCTATCACTTTTTTATCTACAAATGTTTAGAGATTTGATTTTGGATTCTATAAATCATGTATTAGAAAAAAAAAAAGCATCCAAAAGTTCTAGGATCACATATTTGACAAATTTGCCTCACCTAAATGCATATTTATTTCATTATATGATGGATGTAGATTTGTTCATTCTATGAACAAATCAAGAAATAAAAAACAACTTATTTCAATCGTGGAGACAATTCACTAGGAACTATGCATGATTTTTTTTATCAAACACTATCACTTTCTCAACACAAACATATTTTTTGCCAATTTTTTTTAATATCTTATTTGATTAAGTCTTTTCTATTTTTTTTATTTTAAACTAATTGTTTTCAATCCCTATATTTAGTTGTAATTGTCGAAGACAATGACTCACAATAATCCTCCAATAATAATGGAATTTCAATCAAGTTGATAAAGGTGTTGGAGATTCTACTAGAATTAATTCAAAGTCAAATGATCAAACTGAGTGGCGAAAAAAAAAATATGGTAATTTTATATGTTTGAATTAATATTATTCAAAGCTTAAATATTGTAGACTTTTTTAATTAGTTGTAAATTAGAAATGCATACCTTTATTGTTATGTAGGACATGGCAATACAAGTGAGAATCCTTTAGAAAATGATACAGTAAAAATAAATAAATAGCTAGTTCCATGTCAGAACATGTAAACAAAGAAACAGTCAGCTAGCTCCATGTCAGAACATGTAAACAAAGAAACAGTTTGGTCAATCATGGAATTTAGAATATGATCAACTAGCTCTAGTGTAATTTATCACCGATATGCCCTTAGAAAATCATTGACAGGTAAGAAACATAATGATTCTTTCTAAGTCCTTTAAAATATGTAGAAAATGTTTTATGCAATATATGACATGTTATCCCCATTTTGTGGAATAACTAAGGAGATGATGTCTCGAGGTACTAAGGTTGCATACACAAAGTACCGCGAGACAATTTTACCAGCAATGTCCACTTACACAGACGAAAACCCACCTCACCACTACATCTCCAGGTTGATCATGAAAGTATCCACCACATCAGCTGGCCTCCAGAAGACATTGGGTCTTTCTCCATGAGGTACAAGTTAGGTACTATGGTGATTGTCATTTCAATTCTTGAGGCATTTGAGTTTGTTACATCTATTACTACTTTGCTAGGACATTTGCTAGGACATTATATTATTTTCCATGTTTCACCTTGGTGGTTGGCATTGTGCCCTAGTAAGTGGGTCACCCTTAGGGATAGATATGCTACTGGGAGGTCCTTTTGACGAGTCATCATACCATTCCCGATCATACTTGTCACTTTCCACATTTCATCCCCTCATCTCCTCACCTTTTGGGTTTTTCAGGTGTACTAACCCAAGAAGGGGTTATCCCTCACTTCATGGGAAGAAGGGGCTAAAGGCCCAGAGGGTTGTAGCTAGGAAAATATAAAAGCCTGATTATGAACCTTCCATATGCTCACCCAAAAAGTTCTTGAGAGAAATGAAAAGATTCTCCTAAAAAATCAAATACCTACAAAAAAAACACATAACATAAATGTCCCACTTGATTGAGGGATTTACACAAAGTGCGTTACAAACTAGACTATACCCCCATGGAACTATGTGTACTTCTCCCTTCAAGCGACACTTTAGTACAACCCCCCAAGCTAATCGATTCACCCTAGGGAGTACCTAGTGTTTGGAACTTAATTAATTAATGGCAATGAATGGGCTTGGAAAAAGGATGCATTGGAAACAAAGGCACAACACACCCTCTACAAGGCACCCATAAATGAGACACTACACCCCCTTGTATGTCATGAACCCCATGCCCAAAAGTCTTCCCCTCATCCATGACACCTTATCCACATGAATTAAAGAAAGG
>ML809327.1:61018-74822 GCA_009831015.1 Picea engelmannii | reverse complement strand
TTCTTTCATGTGCATGAATTAAATAATATTATTTTTTAAAGGGGGAAGATTAGGGTTGTTGACCCATTATCTTGTGGTTTACTCTAAATTGTGTGGAAAAACTATGTTTAAGACATTTTGTATAAATAAAGATTATTTGTATCTCATTTTCATCATAGCTCTCCCATTGTGAGAAGCCTCCCTCGCTGAAATTTGTGCCCTCTTTGGGAAATCTCTTCTCTCTTGTGCTCTTGTCTTGGTTTCTTCATGCTAGTGTGCTACCTCTCTTGGATTTTTTCTCTTGCATTTGTGGTGGATTTATCTTGTTAAGAGGAGGTTTATCTTGTCATTTCTTGGACTATGTAAGGATTTATCTTCTTGATGTTTAATCATGTTCCTATAATCATGTTCATTTAATCATGTTCCTATAAGACAAAACCATTTCATCGATACCATTGCAAACAACATTATAGATTGGCATTTAGCACATGCATATGTAAGAAGATAACACATTCAATTCATTTAATCTAGAATACATACATTTGTACATCATCAAATCATTGCATTCATAACACATAATGTATATATGCCCATCATCATATAAAAACAAAAACCATCATTAAATGTTGTATCGGTTTGAGTCCACTACTCTACATATAGTTGGCATGTCCATAGCATGCTAAATACATAAAAAAATTGGGGCCATGCAAGCCACCTGTGCTACTCATCCTCATTGGATGGAGTAGCTTGTGCTACTGGAACGATGTCCCTCAACAACATGTCTCGAACCACTTGACTCATGGTCCCTTCCCTCTGCAAGATAGAGCGCCACTCAACTCATGCTCCTATACAAGTTTCCACATAGTAGTAATCCAGTGTGTTCCACCTGTTGATATTATGGTAGCTGTGAGAGGTATTAACCTCCACGTGTAACCTTTGACAAGAGTAGAATATTTTGGAAAGCAAGAGAAACCCTAAAATGTTGGATAATAACCCTAGAAGACATGTTGTCTCAATATAATATTTAATTTTAAGTTATTATCCTCTAAAATAAGGAGTCTTGGACAGGTGACTAGTGGTGCACAAGTTTGGAGAGAGGGTGCAGCTGCAGTTGCTGCAACTAGGATTTTGGTTGGACTTTATCTTGGTTATCTTGGTTTTGGTTTGGACTTTATTCTTGCTTGGTGCGCTACCCTTGGAGAAAGGTGCACTACCTTAGTTGGCTATTGGTCTGCTTCCAAAATTACTCTGTCTGTCAAGGTTAAGGTGCTTTGGGGTGGCCTTTGTGCCTATGGTTGGGTGACAATATTGCTATATTGTTTATGGAAAAATGAGCACATCTCTTTATTTGTAATAGGTTATGGGCCCACACTATCTTCAGACAATCAAACCACTAGAATATAGATTGGGAAGTTATTTGTTAAGCTCGTTATGGCACCAGTTACAGTTGCAACTAGTTTTTCTGATTATGCAGTTGCAACAAACCCTAACCCTTGTTTTTGGGCACTTATGATTCAGAATTTGAATTAATTCCTTGAGACCCTAGTGCGCCCTATACTAACGCAGCTCTTGGTACCTGTTATCCCCCACTTTTAGGGATAACTAGGAGATCATGTCTCGAGGCCCACAGGTCCCAGACATGGAATGCCGAGAGCAGGATCGACTTTAGCATGGCCCTGGAGGACCCACCTTTTATTTCTTCCAACATCTTTGTCTTGTCAGCAACACCAACATCCATCAACATCGTCTTGGTCCTGTGTCAGAGATGGTTCTTTCTCCATGAGGTAATTAGTCCATGTATCATGGTATGTGTCACTTTGATCATCAAAACCATTGAATGTATGCATTTGATTCCTTTTATTTCTAACAACTGTTTGGATATTACACTTGCCCGCTTGACCATGTTTGGGGGGATTGATAGGGTGCCCTAGCAAGCCTATGTCTGTAGGCTTTGGTTTTCCATTGGGGGTATTTCTAAAAATCCATCATCCTCTCCCTTCATAGCACCACTGTTTCATCTTGTTTCTCGCTCACTTATCCCATTCCACTTGTCTGGGCACTGGGTTGACCTATTTTCAAGACTGCACCTTATCTCGTGGGAAGAAGGGGCTAAAATCCCAAAAGGTAAAAGCAAGCTGGTAAAAGATAAAAGCCTAAAAATAAAACCTCGAGATGCTTCCCCTAGGGATCCCCGAGAAAGCAATAAAAGGCTTCTCAGCAAGAAACAAGTGGGACCCGGAAAAGGTAATAAAACAAGACCTAACCAAGGGATAGGGGGTCTCATCATGAGCCAGCCTATTAGGTCCATGGGTATCTATCAGTATGACATTGCCACCAGCTGCTTACTATGCTAGGGAAATGACTCTTGGTTGCATGGCCAAGGGAAAGGGGGTCTCATCACGAGCCAACCTTCTCATTTATTTGAAAGTACTTGTGGGTAACATTGTCACCACTAGTCACCACGTGAGGGAAGTGTCCCCTGATTAGCACTAGAACAAAAAGAAAACCAATAAAAGATAAAAGAATAAAAAGAAAAAGAACAAAAGGCAAGAACGGGCTTGGAAAGAATGCATCCATGATAGGTATAACTCACCTTCTAACAAAGGCACCCACAGGTAACATTTCTTGCATCTGTGGCCCTTATTGCACCCAGATGCTTGGACATCCCTTGACCACATCACCCACTTGCATGGCTTGGATGAGGTCTCTTCTGGGAACTTTCCTTTTCCAGTGGACACTAGCCCAATAGGATGCCTTTTCCTTTCCTCCAGACTTGTATTATAGGTTTGTGTAACATCTTTGAGCTATTAACTGATGTATTAGGGATTTTATGCACATGTTTAATAATATTGATGATGGGATGTGATTGACATTTCTATGATCCCTATGACGGATGAGCCCATTGAGGGCGTAGATTTTGATGTGCAGGACCATGCCCGACGGACAGGTGCCATTTGGACAGGTACACATGGCGAGATGATCAGTTCGAACCTACATGGGGCTGAAGATCCCATCAGGTGGATGATGAGACCCCATCAGGGGGCACACATAGGACAAGGATAGATCAAGGGCTTTGCACTAGAGAAGAAGAGGAAGAGGCACTTTGACAGAGCTTGACTTAGGGGGATTGACCATTTTTCAGTGGAATGTTGGACTTGGAAAGCGTGGGACATCACCCATGATGACCATGATGTCATCCAGCCTATTGGACATCTTGGGAGGCAGACTGGGCATTATTGGCACGTGTGGCATGATGGAGGAGCCCAAGGAGGGCTAACGTTTTGCTCCAAGATGCCCCATTTGCCCTAGAGGGGATAACGTCTCCTTTGGAGGGGCTTCATGTCTCTTTTCAGATTGATTAGGGTTTTAAATGTCATTTAATGTAAAACAATATAATTTTTAGTATTTTGGCCTTGTCGACCTTTTTATGACCTAAAAGTAAAATTAGGTCATTGATACAATATATATTGAGGGTTTTCACTCTCATTTTAGGATCATCTCTCACTCACCACTGGTGAGGTCTGAAATTTGCGCCCTGTTCTAGGGTTTTGGATGATTTAGTGAGGCGCACTTGTTGAAGGAAGATTTTTCTTGGCATTTTTGGCATTTATCTTTGTTGAAGGTGTTACAACTAGAGTTTCATACTTGATTTCTTGGTTAAATGTAAGTAAATTTCTGCAAAAATTCTTGAATGAATGGTTGTAGTTTAATTTCTCTTGCATTTATGGTTATAATTTGTTGAAAAAACCCTAGGGGACAAACACACATTGTAAGTCCTTGTCTCATGTCTCTGTCAAGATTTTTAGCCATTTTATTTGTTGAAATGAGATACAACCTTGCCATAGCAACACTCTTCTCTTTCATGCTGAAGAGGATTGAGCATAGCCCTAGCTACACTATTTCCCCCCTCTTCATATGCTAGCCATTTTGCTTTGTTAAGTTAAGAAGAAGGAGAAGCCTCAAAGCCTAGGTCTTCTACACTTTGGGTCGATTTTTCTAGGGTTTGTTGTACAAGCCTTTCTCTAGAAACACTTTGTTTCTCAAACCCTCTTGTCTTAGTTTTATGCTATCTTTTCAAATCTAGCCGTCATTTCCATTGAGTTAAGGAAGGAGGAAAGAGCACCGAGGCCTAGTTCTCCTACACCAAAGTGAGCCTCTCTCCCCTAGGGTTTGTGTCCTTGAGGCCTTGCTTTAGCAACACCTCAAGGCTTAATCCTCTATTCTTTAGCCTCATTATATTCTTTGATCCTTCAACTCTTGCGTCCTTCACTTTTGAATCCATTAACCCCAAGGCACTAATCTAAAGACCTCTTGTTAGAAGTGAACTTGATTACAACAATTTTCAAAACCTTGAATTTGAACCCTAGCTTAGGAACTAACCTAACTAACCTACTGTTGTCTTCATCTCCAGCTATATTATAATTTGTGAAGCTAACATTTTCCTTGTAAGAAATTGAATGGTGGTTATAAGTATTTATTGAATGAAGTATTGATCAATTTCTTTGAATGCCAAATTGTTTCAGTGTTTATTGATGAAGTGATGTAATTTTCATTTCTATTTATAAACATTGACTTCATCAATATTTATTGTCAATTTGCTGATATATTTATCAGACAATCATCAATTTATATGAAGAAATAACCCATTGAACTAGCTTGCATATAGCATTTGTTGTTGCTTTGTCTCAGACATGTATATCTTTTGGGGATTTTACTTTATTATTGTTTGTTTAGCCAGGACTATCTGCTCGGTGGTGACTTGTGAGGGGGCGGGTGGGGAGGATTTACCCTTGTCTTATAATCCTTTTGCCTTCTCAAAACCTCAGGTCACCGGGGATGTCTCCCCTGGGCCTCACCTCCCTAAAGAGAAATAACCATCCCATCATGGTGACATTGGGTGGGATTGGTTCCTGTTACGCCAATTTGACCTTCAAACCTCAAGCCTTTTATCCTTGCTACAAACTGTGCGATAACATTTTGGCACCGTTGTTGGGGAACACTGAGTCAATTCTCCTCAAGATGACACTTTCGATAAGCCTTGCCTCATAAGCCCTATCTTACAAGCTTACCTGACAACTCCACTTTGGGTGTTTTCCCTTATCTTTTGATAGTTTCAAGAAAACTATTTGGTGACTCCACTAATGATGAAGCCAACTATGACTTCACAATGGGATCCAGGGAACTAAAAACCTTTAGAAATGAGTAAAATCCTGGGATATCCTAGACAAATTCCCCCTTGGTATAAAAAGTGGCTCCCTAGATTCACTAGCATCGATGGAGAAAGTCTCGATTATCACATGAACAATTTTTGGGCTTTCTTTCAGCACCTCCCTATCAGTGATAACACTGAAGACTTAGTAATGAAACTCTTCTCTGCCACTCTGCATGGAGAGGCTAGAAGATGGTATGATAATCTTCTAGCTGCCAGCATCACATCTATGGACCATTTTGAAGAAATCTTTCTTGCGAGGTGGGTTTTGAAATTGGAAGATATCCAATCATTACTGAAAGGAATTGAGTGCATAAAACAAACATAGGATGAGACCGTCAGAGTTTTCGGGTTTAGGTTTCAGAGGTTGCTATACTAGATCCTTGAAAACCATCATCCTAAAGACAAGTACCTCGTGTATCTCTATACCAATGGACTTCTAGGGAATTTAAGCTTCCTCCTAAATAAAAAGGGTCCAAAAACACTTACAGAAGCTCACAACATGGCCATTTGAATCGAGGTAAATCTCTCATTGTCCAAAATCAATGATCGTACTATGGACACTCTCAGCTTGATAAAACTAGTTTCCCTTGAAACCTTTACCGATGATCCCCAAGAAAGAAGGGAACAAATTTTTGACCAACAGAGTAAAGAAGGGAATGAGGAGATAGAACCTGAGAAAAATGATGAAGTACCAACCCGTGCTCCTCCCTCTGATGAGGTCATCCAAGAACTTGTTTCTCCTGCACAACAAAGTGAAGATGAGGTTAGTTGCTTTTCACTTCAGGATTCCAATGACACCTTGTCCCATGTTTCAAGAAATGAAGGAGAAATGAAATCCCCGAAAGAATTAGACCTTCCATGCTACACAACTTAAGATGAAGGGGTAGTTCCTGAGGATGAAACCATGGCACATGTTGAAGACACCCGAGTCCTCAAAACTCTTGCACAAGAAGAAATAGTAAGTTACCCTCCTCACCAAGATTTTGATGCTTCTCTACTTTATGATGGGGGAGACAAGGAGGAAATGAACGAGTCCTTGAATGTTTCATAACATGCATGTTATGACACAGATAGTGACACATTTGATAACATTGATGAGTTCATACGTGTTGGGAGACATAGGTGGGATATAGTTGGTTATGATATGGATCCCATCTATGACATTGAGAATCATTTCCAAGTGTTTCCTTTAGAATTATCACAGTAGGTTACTCTTGATCAGTGGTAACAAGGAGATGAGATTTTTACCCATATTCTTCAAACACCCAAGGATGACCTAGTACCTTGTTTTCTTGATGATTTCCAGTCTTACCTTGAGGGTTTTGATGAGTACCCCTTTGAGCACTTGGATTCTCTCCATGAATATGATTATCAACCACCACTATGCTCAGGTCTTGATAGAAGTAAGGACCTTCTTTGCTTAAAGGAGGATCCTTGTGACGACTTTCCCCAGCCACCTCCAATTACTTTACCCTATGTTTCCAGAGGTGTGGTTGGGAAGTATGTCTTTGATTTTGAATTTCCTCTATGGAAAACCCTAGAGTCCAAAGGTTGGTTGAATGTTACAAGCTTAAGTTTATCATATTAGCTTTTCAACTTTCCCTTGAGAATTTTCCAGTCGTCTAATACATCCTTGTCAATCCCTTCCCAGACTTTAGAGTGTGAGAACGTCCTAGGTTTCCAGTGTGGAGACATTTTGAGTCAGTTTTCTGAACCTTGGGATTTTCATGAACCCTTCTTGAAGTGGATTGAGTACATTCCTCAGAGAAGGACTTGGCAAGATTTTATCCCTCCCACCCGCCTCCATGAGTTAGACTTTATGATTTTTTATGATATGATATATGCTCTAACCCATGTCATTTTTGTGCTTGATTTGTCATTGTTCTGGTTTATGATGAAGCACAAAGGCACGTATTGTGGGACATTGTTGGATTGGATTCACTGGTTGTTTGACTACACCCAACATCCATCCAACAGGTAAGTAGTTTTCTTTATACTATTGATTGCTTTATTTCAGTCTATATATATTTATATATGTTGGGGTGGCGTTACCACCCCAATTTTGTTATTGATGCTTCTATTGAGATCGAGCAGGTCAACAGGTTATGCTAGAGATGTTGAGGTTCTTATGCGGTCTACAGTGAGTACATGTCCCCGAGTTGGAGCCAGATGTTATCTCCCACTTTTAGGGATAACTAGGAGATCATGTCTCGAGGCCCACGGGTCTTAGACATGAAATACTGAGAGAAGGACTGACTTTATCATGGCCCTAGAGGGTCCACCTTTTATTTCTTCCAACATATTTGTCTTGTCAGTAGAACCAGCATCCATCACCATCGGCTTGGTCCTGTGTCAGAGATGGTTCTTGCTCCATGAGGTAATTAGTCCAGGTATCATGGTATGTGTCACTTTGATCATCAAAACCATTGAATGTATGCATCTTATTCCTTTTATTTCTAACAATTGCTTGGATCTTACACTTTCCCACTTGACCATGTTTGGGGGGATTGACAGGGTGCCCTAGCAAGCCCGTGTCTGTAGGTTTTGGTTTTCCGCTGGGGGGATTTCTGAAAAACCATCGTCTGCTCACTTCAAAGCACCATTGTTTCATCTTGTTTCCCGCTCACTTATCCCATTCCACTTGTCTGGGCACTGGGTTGACCTATTTTCAAGACTGCACCTTATCTCGTGGAAAGAAGGGGATAAAATCACATAAGGTAAAAACAAGTTGATTAAAGATAAAAGCCTAAAAATAAAACCTCGATATGCTTCACCGAGGGATCCCCGAGAAAGCAATAAAATGCTTCTCAACAAGAAACAAGAGGGACCCAGAAAAGGTAATAAAACAAGACCTAAACAAGGGATAGGGGGTCTCATCATGAGCCATCCTATTAGGTTCATGGCTATCTAACAGTATGACATTGCCACCAACTGGTTACCACGTCAGGGTAGTGGCTCTTGGTTGCATGGCCAAGGGAAAGGGGGTCTCATCATGAGCCAACTTTCTCATTTATGTGAAATTACTTGTGGGTAAATTTGTCACCAATGGTCACCACGCCAGGGAAGTGTCCCTTGATTAGCTCTTGAACAAAAATAAAAGCAATAAAAGATAAAAGAATAAAAAGAAAAAGAATAAAAGGCAAGAACGGACTTGGAAAGAATGGATCCATGACATGTACAACTCGCCTTCTAACAAAGGCACCCACAGGTAACATTTCTTGCATCCTTGGCCCTTATTGCACCCAGATGTTTGGACATCCCCTGACCACATCACCTACTTACATGGCTTGGATGAGGTCTCTTCCGGGAACTTTCCTTTTCCAATGAACACTAGCCCAATAGGACGCCTTGTCCTTTCCTCCAGACTTGTATTGTAGGTTTGTGTAATGTCTTTGAGCTTTTAACTGATGTATTAGGGATTTTATGCACATGTTTAATAATATTCATGATGAGATGTGATTGACATTGCTATGATCCCTGTGACTGATGAGCCCATGGAGAGCGTAGCTTTTGATGTGCAGGACCATTCCCGATGGACATGTGCCATTTGGACCGGTACACATGGGGAGATGATTAGTTCAAACCTCCATGGGGCTGAAGAGCCCATTAGGTGGATGCTGAGACCCCATCAAGGGGTAGAGACATGAAAAGGATAGATCAGGGGCTTTGCACCAGAGAAGAAGAGGATGTTCCACCAGAAGCACTTTGGTAGAGCTTGACCTAGGGGAATTGACCCTTTTTCAGTGGAACATTGGCCTTGGAAGGCCCGGGACATCACCCATGATGATTGTGATGTCATCCAGCCTATTCGACATCTTGGGACGCAGACTGGGCAGTATTGACACATGTGGCATGATGGAGGAGCCCAAGGAGGGCTAACATTTTGCTCCAAGATGCCCCATTTGCCCTAAAGGGGCTAACGTCTCCTTTGGAGGAGCTTCATGTCTCTTTTCATCTTGATTAGGGTTTTAAATTTTTCATTTAATGTAAAACAAATAATTTTTAGTGTTTTGGCCTAAAAGTAAAATTAGGTCATTGATACAGTATATATTGAGGGTTTTCACTCTCATTTTAGGATCATCTCTCACTCACCACTTGGTGAGGTCTGAAATTTGCACCCTATTTTAGGGTTTTGGCTGATTTAGAGAGGTGCACTTGTTGAAGGAATATTTTTCTTGGCATTTATCTTGGTGGAAGGTTTTACAACTAGAGTTTGCTACTTGATTTCTTGGTTAAGTGTAAGTAAATTTCTGCAAAAATTCTTGAATGAATGGTTGTAGTTTAATTTCTCTTTCATTTATGGTTATAATTTGCTGAATAGACCCTAGGGGACAAGCACACATTGTAGGTCCTTGTCTCAAGTCCCCATCAAGATTTATAGCCATTTTATTTGTTGAAATGAGATAGAGCCTTGGCATAGAAACACTCTTCTCTTTCATGTTGAAGAGGATTGAGCTGAGCCTTAGCTACACTCTTTTCCCCCTCTTGATATGCTAGCCATTTTACTTTCTTAAGCTAAGAAGAAGGAGAAGCCTCAAAGCCTAGGTCTTTTACACTTTCGGCTGATTTTTCTAGGGTTTGTTGTACAAGCCTTGCTCTAGAAACACTTTGTTTCTCAAACTCTCTTGTCTTAGTTTTATGCTATCTTTTCAGAGCTAGTTGTCCTTGCCATTGAGTTAAGGAAGGAGGAGAGAGCACTGAGGCCTAGTTCTCTTACACCAAGGTGAGCCTCTCTCCCCTAGGGTTTGTGTCCTTGAGGCCTTGCTTTAGCAACACCTCAAGGCTTAATTCTCTAGTCTTTAGCCCCATTATATTCTTTTATCCTTCCACTCTTGCGTCCTTCACTTTTGACTCCATTAACCCCAAGGCACTGATCTAAAGACCTCTTGTTAGAAGTGAACTTGATTACAACAATTTTCAAAACCTTGAATTCAAACCCGAACTACTAACCCTAGATTAGGAACTAACCTAACTAGCCTACTTTTTTCGTCATCTCCAACTATATTATCATTTGTGCAGCTAATGTTTTCCTTGCAAGCAATTAAATGGTGGTTATAAGTATTTATTGAATGAAGTATTAACCTATTTCTTTGAACGCCACATTGTTTCAACGTTTATTGATGAAGTGACATAATTTTCATTGCTATTTATAAACATTGACTTCGTCAATATTTATTGTCAGTTTGCTGATATATTTATCAGATAGTCATCAATTTATATGAAGTACTAACCCATTGAACTAGGTTGCATATATCATTTGATGTTGCTTTGTCTTAGGCAGGTATATCTTTTGGGGGTTTTACTTTATTATTGGTTGTTTAGCTAGGACTGTATGCTCGGTGGTGACTTGTGAGGGGGGGAGGGGGGAATTTACCCTTGTCTTATAATCCTTTTGCCTTCTCAAAACCTCAGGTCACCGGGGATGTCTCCCCTAGGCCTCACCTCCCTAAAGAGAAAGAACCATCCCATCATGGTGACATTGGGTGGGATTGGTTCCTGTTATATCAGTTTGACCTTCAAACCTCAAGCCTTTTATCCTTGCTACAAACTGTGCGATAATAATACCCTCAACTAGCAAAAATGTTAGGTTTGATAATTTTGTCAAAGTCAAAGTCAAAGTTTGAATGGTCAAAGTCAAAGTGAAAGGTTGACTTTTGGTCAAATTGATTTTGTGGTCAAAGTTGAAATTTTAGAGTTTCTAACTTGTTCTAATCATTGAATCTTTTGATTGAGTTTCTAATCTCTTATTGTCAATATGGTATCTAGTTTTAGATTGGAAGACAAGTTGGACGATGCTGCAAGGTTTCAAAGGTATGCAGTTGTATATGTTATCTAAGTTATATCATCTAGAAAAAAATGAGTGTGTTTGTAGGAAAAGTACTAGAGATCTTGTCCAAGATGTAATCTTGGATTCAATGCATTCAGAAGAACAAGTGCACCCTCCATAGCAGTCGAGGCTTCAAGCTCTAGGATTGATTAAATTGTTAAGCTTCAAATTTGTGTATATCAAGGGTGCTAATTGCTACATTACAATTTGTGAAAGAAATCTTTGAAACATTCTATTATTGCTAGGTGCAATGAATACTTGACTGCATATGAATACTATTGATATATATGCTTATTGTACTTGTTCACAAGTTGAACTAAAATCTCCTCTAGATAGATATTTCTAGTTTTCTCTTATTGTTCTTGTTATGAGAAGTTATCCTTGTGAAAAAAAATTTATGAACAATCCTTGCAGAAGCTGTCCTAGAAAAAGTTTATAAGGATGACACAACTGCCAGATGGGAAGCAATCAGAACATATAGAAACAAACTTAAAGAGACTTAGAGGAATCAAACTCGAAGGAAGTCAGGAATCAAAAGGAAATCAGAATAGGTTTGTGACACTTTGTAGAAAGCAAAGAGAGATGCAACAAACGAAAGCATGGACTCTCTCAGATGGAGGGAAATGATCACATAATTCCAAAATAAGAGCATGCATATTGCTCATTAGGAGGGAGCTAATCCCCAATGATATGATCCATTGAATAAGAATCCGTAAAGACTATGAAGTATCTATCCATGTTCTTCACTGGAAGTAGTAGTCATGATAAGAAACACATATTCAATCTGACTCTAGAAGAAGTCTTCTTCGAAAAGAAGCCTTGAATATCCTTGGTTGTCCATCTAAATTTATGTTCCTATGGAGGAAGGAAAAAGTTGGAGCCTTAAAGAAAGAAGGGCATGTAATCTATAGAAGAATCCATGGACTCCAACATTGAAGAGAAACATGAGGAAGAACATGAAGATTCCAAGAAAGAAATAAAATTCAAAACAACAAATTGAACCAATTTGAACCCACGAGAAGCAGTCAAGCAGAAAAAATGGAAGGAAGTTGTTATGAAGAAAAATGTATGTGAGAAATTGTGAAAAATACTTGATAAAGTGAAGATGGAGGACCTTCATATGTCATCTAGAAGCTCCAAAAGGTCAAAGTAGTCAAAGTGGTTTAAGAGATTTTAAAAGGTAAATAATAAAGTGAAGTGATGAGTGTATTATAATTCAAACTGAATACACAATAAATTATTTCAATAATAAATTCAATGGAGAAATTATAAGTGGACCCAACCCTAAAATAAGGAAAGTGGGCCAAGTGACCTAGAAGATGTTTTTAAGGAAGCTACTTGGAGAGTATAAATAAGAGGCAAGGCTTTATCATTTGAATCACACTTGAGAATATTGAATATCTATATGTGTCTGAGGTAACCAAGGATATCTAAACCAGAATTTTGAGTGAAGGTGAAGAAAAGAAGGCTGAAATGCAAGGAAGGATAAATTCTTTTGATGGTGCTTTCTAAGGTATGTTATTTACAGGTCATTTCACCATTTTCGCTATAAATATTTTCTATAATGATTCAGACCGTGAAATTTCTATGAAAGTGATAAGACATATCCAAGTATCTATAAAAACAAATTCAGCTTGTGGTTCGTTGTATTTTGGGATTTACACTCCGTGGAAAATAGGGTTTGTGGCCAGTCTTGAAACTAGTCAAAATCAGGTGTTTCGGGTAAAAACGTCATAACTTATTTATAACAGATCCAAATTTAGTGAGACCAAATGTGTTAGTTAGGGTACATTATGTAGTATGTTGTGTAACAGTTTTATATCATTTCATTGAACATTTTTTGTGGGGAACGCTCTACAAGGTCGCTCTCTAGAATAAGCCAGAATTCAGCAAGGTATGTCATTTTTGCTATAACTCCTTTTCTGAGAGGTTTCAAGTAGTTACACTTGGAGGAATTGCATTAAACACACTGAAGAAAATCGTGTATCAGTTTCATATCTTTATACATTATAGGTTCAAAGTTATGATTACTTCAAGTTAGGGTTGTTGACTAATCCAAAACTAGGAATGTGAGACTAAAGAAAAGTTTGATGAAAATGCTAGTCTCTTATTTTTAAAGTTAAGGAATGTTTGCAGGAATGTGATCATATACACCAGGTCTATTACAGAGCTACAAATCAGATTTGGATGATGAAATTGATGAGGGCTTTTGGTTGTGGTACATGTTGAGTAAATGGTTGAGACAAGTAGTTGATGAGTTGGTGCACATACATGAGGTGTATAGTTGATGATGTTGGTACATATTGATGAGTCATAGTTGATGAGTAGTTGACACATGATTGATACATAATTGGTACATGGTTGGATGCACTTGTTTATGGTACAGGTTGATTACAGGTTGGTGCATAGTTGATGCACTTATTTATGGTATAGGTTGATTACAGGTTGAGGGACAGGTTGATGCATAGTTGATACATGGTTCAGATTTATTGGTACAGGTTTACAACGGTATATCTCACAGTGATAGTGTTACAGTGGTTCCATCATTCTACTTCTACTTCAGGGTGGCAGGACGGGGCAAGGACAGGTGGTTGTAGCCACGTTCTGGTTGTAGCCGGAGAACATTGGGGGTTGTAGCCTCCTTCTGGTTGTAGCTAGAAAATTGGAGAGTTGGAGCTTCCCTCAAGTTGTAGCATGAGAAACTAGGGGGTTGGAGCCTCCTTCAATTTGTAGCTGGAAAACAAAGGAAGTTGGTGCTTCCAATGAATGTAATTCTTCAAGACATA
>ML809327.1:41068-56700 GCA_009831015.1 Picea engelmannii | reverse complement strand
ATTACATGAGTAATGTAAAGGAAGGATTAGAAATAAATGAAATACTAAAAAATGAAAAAGGAGGAAGTTGGAAATTCCATACTTGACCTTACTTGAGCATGGGAAGAAATAAATTACTTAGAATGAAGTTTGAAGTTTAGTCAGAATCGTTATATGACACATGCATGGGAGGGTTATGTTTTTAGTTAAATGTGGAGTTGGCTCAACTTGACTAGTTCAAGCACACATACTTAGCTCTTTTGAAGAAAATATAAACACATGTTTTCCTTTCCTATTACTCGTAGCTTCATAATGAATTCAAAAGGTATCCTATTGTAAGAGATCTCATTGAAAAAATAAGGAGTAAATCAATAGAAATGGATGTTAATGAACATGGATTCAAAATTGTGTTTCGCATAAAGTTTTTGGCACTCATCCACATATTTGATATTCTTGTCGTATACTAAGTAAAGAAACTGAGCATGACCATTTAGACATACCCATGTGAAAACATTCACTTTAGTGACCAAAAGAGTTAGATTGCACCAGTGAAGCATGGAGGCACACCCCATATGTTTCCCCATGACCTAGGATAGGGAAACAACATGTGGATGTACCCATTTGGTATGGGATGTCTTCAAGGTCATGGGGGAAATCCCCCACATCCTTAGGGTGCTTCCTCCCCAAAATAAGGACATCTCTAGATGTTAGGGAGATGTCCTCTATTACACAAATTGAGTTAATGTTGAGAAGTCTCCCTCTCACTCTTTTCTTGTTTGTCTTAGCTTTGAGTGCCCCATATTTGAATTTTCTAATTAGCTCACTAGGTCCTTTGGTTACCATATTAGCAAGTATTAGAGCAATCCAACAGAACTCACCATATATTTTTCCTTCTCACTAGCTTTGGCCTCGAGTTATGGATTGACTACTTGTATAGAGGTCACATAACCTAGCCACCCTGGGCCATCAACCTTTCTTTTTCCCACCAACCAATCAAAAGAATGTGACATTTCTTGTCTTTGTTGTGCAATTGGATGAGATGTAGCAATACTACATTAGGAGCTTTTTAAAAACTAAAATTAGTGTTGAAGAAATTCGAATCAGGAAAGGGAAGATCATCAACTCTAAAAATAGGGAAAAGGGAGGGAAGATCATCAACTTTAAAAATAGGGAAAAGGGAGGAAATCAACTACTCCTAGATGAAAATTTGGTAAACATTTAAAAAATGCAAAATATTTTAATTGTCCATTTATATTTGAATATATTTTATTTATCCAAAAAAATCATGTTTTTTAAAAACAATTATAATTAATAATATTTATAAAAAAATCAAATTTTCTAAAAATAATTAAATTAATGATTTTTCCATTTTTCTAATTTTAATCAATTTTTTTTACACTAAAAATATTTTCATTGCGCTTTATGAGGTGACTTTAAAGGTTTTGGAGCTTTTCTTTTATGTGAGGAAATATAACCAGACTAATATCTTTTCAAATACTCAATGAAATTTGCCAATAAAGGGATACCTCCATTGCTCCAATGAAGGGATACCTCCATTGCTCTGCAGTTTAGTGTAAGTTGAAATGCAGTAGTCAATAATATTGGTTGGTTGCAGAAGGATATCACCTTCATCGCGCTACCAATTATCTACAATGCATTAGCTAGAGTGGTTAACATGAAAACAAGAGGCCAAGATTCATTTAAAATCTCTCTAATCAGTCTTTTAAAAAACAATTTAATCACTACTAAATTTTAAGTATATAAAAGTTAAAACATTCTGTTTAATCTAAATTTATATAAGGGAATCACAACAGAAAAGCCAAAAGTTACAACATGCTCGGATCCGTGATATGACATTTACATTTTTTTTCATTTGAATTTATGTGCTATTTAACTTAAGAAAAATAAAGACAAAGCAAACTTTGTTCTTGATATCCATGCATTTCGTATTTCATGTCAACTCAAAAATCAAAGAAGTCCGAATAACCTGCCACATGACCTAAATCTAAGCCTGTGGAGATAATTATCTCCCTCACTACCAGAGTTAGTTACAAAATTCTAGTTAACAAAGTCTTGTAATGCTTTTTATTTTATGATTTGAAAGCATATGCCCTCCAATGACAAAGCAAACTTTGTTCTTAAGATCCATGCATTTCACATTTCATGTTAACCGAAAACTCGAGGAAGTCGGTATAATCTACCGCATGACCTAAAATCTAAGCCCGTGGAGATAATTCTTTCCCTCGCTGCCAAAGTTTGTTACAAAATGCTAGTTAACAAAGTCTTATAATGCTTTTTATTTTCTGATTTGAAAGGATATGCCCATGAACAATTACACATTTTATATCGGTAGATATTATGCAATAAGCAATTCATTGGATTACATTTCTGCACAAATATTTAGCAGAGCATGTTTTCATAGGTGATGGTCGTGCAACAACATGGAGAATGAACTTGGCAAGGTAACAGGGAAAACAATGTGAAATTCTGAGAATCAATTCTCAAAGAAAATTTTATACCAACACAGATCAACTTTAAGAATGAAAGACAATAATTAAATTATCCTTGCCACTAATTTAGGAGGGCTAGTTGTCCTGATGGATGAAGCAGATCAACTCTTAGGTGAAGAACATGGAAACATTGTATTGAGTTTGTGCATTAGAATAACACTTCTTGAAGGATTCTCTTTTAAAAGGAACTGCGGAACGATTGGCGTTTTAAAGAACTCAAGGGCACCTTCTCCTGGACTTCTTAGAACTACCCTGCTACCCTCGAAGGGAAAATTTAACGTACCAAGAAACTGTGCTACCACAATTTTCAAGGTTGGCCCTGTAACAATTGTTATTCTTCTCAAAATAACACCATAGTAAAATATAATCTTTTTAAACCTATAGAGCGTATGTACAAAAAGATAAAATATGTGAAACAAACACACAGTGAGGCTATGCTCACTTCTATATTATTCAATGGAGACCCATTACATAATTATATAGGAAAAGACTCTAGTGAGTCGGTTACATGCAAACCACACACAATTAAACTCTACATACAGTGAACTACGAACTGACTCTTAGAACTCACGCTTACAACTCACTCTTACTCCATTATTTCCAAGTCTCCCCATTAATGGAGAATGGATTCACTTATACACCTAACATCTCCATAAACAACACAAACTTAATCTTTCCAAGAGGCTTAGTGAAAATATCAGCAACATTTTCACTAGTATTACGATACATAAGAGCCATTTCATTTGACTGCAACTTTTCTCTAACAAAATGAAACTGAGCTTCAACATGCTTTGTCCTTGCATGAAAAATTGGATTATTTGCAATATTGATTGAAATTTGATTATCACATTTGATCATCGTAGGTTCCTTTCGTTCTTCTCCAACATCTTGAAGAAGTCTTCTTAACCAAACAACTTCACAAGTTGCACACAAGGCTTTATATTCTGCTTCAGTAGAAGACAAAGATACAGTAGGCTTCTTTTTACTGCTCCATGAAACAACCCTGGATCCAATGCCAAACACATATCCAGTGGTTGATCTTCGATCATCCAGATTGTCATCCCAATCAGAATCTGAGTAACCTGTCAACTTAACATCAGATGCATCAGTATATTTAATACCATAATCAAGTGTTCCTTTTAGATACCTGAGTATTGCCTTTGCTGCATTCCAATGGATTTCATGAGGTTTCGCCATAAATTGACTTAACACACTCATAGAATATGCAATATCAGGTTTGGTTGTGGTGACATAATTCAAACTACCCACCATTTGTCTATACACAATTCCATTCACCTCCTTCGAATCATCATCACAAGAAAGTTTCACATTCTGCTGCATGGGAACACTAGAAGACTTACATTGATCCATTTTAAATCTCTTAATTATTTCTCTGATATACTTACTCTGACAAACAAAATTTTGGCCTGCATTTCTCCAAACTTCAAGACCTAGGTAGTAATGTAACTCACCAATATCTTTCATTTCAAATACCTGTGACAACTGCTCCTTGATTTCATCAATTAATTTCTCTGCATTTCCTGTAATTATCAAATCATCAACATATAAGGAAATCAATACTATATACCCCTGCTCATCAAATTTGGTATATAGATTTTGATCACTCTTTCTCCTCATAAAACCCTGTTGAAGACATCTTTTCATACCATGACCTAGGTGTCTGTTTTAGTCCATACAATGCTTTCTTTAACTTACACACTAAGTGTTCTTGCCCTTTTTCCACAAACCCTTCAGGTTGAGTAAGGTAAACCTCTTCCTTTAACTCACCATTCAAAAATGCATATTTAACAGCTAACTGGTGTAGCTTCCAATGGTACTTTGTAGCTAAAGCAATTAATATTCTGATAGTATTCAATTTAGCTACTGGTGGAAATGTTTCAGCATAATCAATGCCTTATGTTTGTGAATACCCCTTTTCCACCAGTCTAGCCTTATACTTATCTATAACACCATCTGATTTAAACCTAGGTTTGTATATCCATTTGCATCCAATGGGCTTCTTATGTTTAGGCAGTTCAATCAATTCCCAAGTATTGTTTTTCATTATAGATTCATATTCATCCTCCATTGCATTTCACCATTCATCATGTTCATTTGCTTCATCAAAACTCATGGGTTCTATGAAATTTGAAATGCTACTCATTAGGGCATAGTTTTTATACCTCTCAAAAAGCCAAATCTGTCGTGAAGATCTTCTCAACTGATTATCTTTCTCCCCACTTTGTGAAGATCTGTCTTCACCTCTAGGTGAACTGTGACTGCTTGAATTGTCCATATCACTAAGTCCTTCTTGTTGCTACTGCTGTTGCTGTCGCTGCAGTGATGGTTTCTTCTATGGTGGTTGTTGCTACTCTTCTTTAACTCATTCATCAAGAATTCTATGCCATTCCTCATGACTGTCGTTGTTATGATTTCCTTCTTCCTGCTCATGGAAAAGTACATCTCTACTTGCAAATACTTTGTGAGTAGCAAGATCAAACAGTTTGTATGATTTAAATTCAAAATAGTACCCAATGAAAATACATTTAATGGCTTTAGTATCCAATTTCCTCCTATTCTCCTTTGGAATATGAGCAAAAGCCTTACACCCAAATACTTTCAAATTATGAACTGCAGGTTTGGAACCATACAAGGCTTCGAAAGAAGTAACATTATCAAGACACCTTGTTGGACTTCTATTCTTTAAATAAACTGCAGTATTTATGGCTTCAGCCCAAAAAGCATTTGAGAGGCTCTTACCTTTCATCATACTGCGATCACACTCGACCAGAGTTCTATTTTTCCTTTCAACGACTCTATTCTACTGTGGAGTGTGTGGTACTATAAACTGATGTATGATTTCATGATCTTTGCAATATTTGTTGAAGTCCCCTGATTTATACTCTCCCCCTTGATCTGAACGAAGGATTTTGATGGACTTTCCTGTCTGCTTTTCAACCATGGTTCTAAATTCCTTAAAGTACTCGAAAACATCACTTTTTTGTCTAAGGAAGTAAACCCATGTATATCTCGTGCAATCATCAATAAATAACAAAAAGTAAAATGCACCTCCTAAATACCTATCCTGCATAGGCCCACAAACATCAATATGCACAAGATCTAACACATCTCTCTTTTTCTTATCAGGATTAGAGTGGAATTAATCTATGTGCATCTTTTCTAATGCACATCCATCACATGCAATATTCTCATTCTTTAACATGGGAATTCCTTCAACCATATTCTTTTTCTGTAATAACAATAAATCAGGATGATTGATGTGGCCATACCTTTGATGCCAAAGAATATTTGTTGGCATAGTTGTAGAAGTCAGTGCATGATGTGCTTTGTTGGTAACATCAAGTTTGTATAGGCCTCTTGCTCTGACTCTTGTTGCAACAGCTTGGAAGTGGTCCATCAGATCCTTCACTATGCAATAATTCTTGAAGAATTCAACCTTCAATGGGAGAGACAAAAGTGAAGAGAGAGAGAGAGAGAGTGAAAATGGGGAGGTGAGGGAGATAGACAGAAAGAGAGGGATGGTGAAAGGGGGGGGAGAGACAGAGGGAAAGAGGGAGAGAGGTAGAGAGGGGCAGTGTAACACCCTGTTTCCCCCAGTCTGTAAATATAACTATATGGGCCGAGGAACTATGGAAAACTTAAAAGTGTGAATGTTTGATTTGATGGACCTTGTGTAGAAGGTCGATGAATGTAAATTTTGATTATTTTAATAGAAAATGTTATGTATTACATGACTATTGAAAGAGGGGATGTGCTAAGAGAGAGACCATGATTGTTAATGAAAGGGTGGTGGAGGGAACTCGGAAAGGTTGCGTTAACCTCCACCGAACCAATACCATGCTGGAATTAATTTATTCAGATTAGAACAACCCTCTAACCAGGAATGAATTCTCGTCAAGCTAGTAGGTGGGAAGGCCTCCTCAAGAGTTAATGAGGGATGGGGCATATTGGCCATCGGTAAGGCTTCCAGACCTAACCACAGACTGGGGGATTCGAGCCACACATAATCTTTCCAAGGAAGGAAAGTAAGGAAGCGTGGTGGATAGGGGGAGACCTGCAAAGAAGGAAGAGACAGGAGCAAATATGCCGGGTCCAAGGAAGGATTGAAAGCGAAGACAATGAGTTTTTATTACAGAAAAATTAGAGATTGAACCAGGAGAAGGAGAGTAAACTTCATCTTCATCTATTTTATGTATTGGAAGAAGGAGAGTAACCTTCATCCCTAACTTCCATTGATATGGAAGTAAGAGATCGAATCTCAAAAACATTGTGGCTTAAGCTCAGGGGTGGCCAGTGATAAATCCATGGGGAGTGATTGAGCCTATGGTTGGGTGGAAACGAGAACCCCTTTTAGCAGTAACATCACACTCTATGGTTCTAATAAGTGTTTTATTGCATTATGTTTTTGAATTGTAAATAATGGATGCATGTGTATATTTACTTATCTATAAAGGTTTCTTTTACTGTATTAAATAATTAAGTTACGAATATGCGTGTGTTTCCTTGAGAACCTATAATTCTGCTTGGAGTTCCATGTGCCTCAGTTTAATCACTCGAAGTCGTTTTCCCCAAGGAATTTAATCACCATCCTAGAGCCAAGTGAGTACTTCCCTTAATGTGGATATTGAACCCCGCAATCCCTACAAGGATGGAGTATGTTAAGCTCAAGCGAGGTAGGGAAGATATGCACAGGTTCTCTCTCTGTGCGGTAAGAAGAAACCCAGAACCACTTAAGTCCTAAACCTGATGAAGGAGCGCAATAGTTGCATCAAAGATCCCACTATGTGTTAAGTCTAGGAGTAAGAGCATAACTCTCTTAAGTTATTCATAACCGACAAAGCTTGGGAGGGTTAGCGAGATTTAGGTATCGAAGGGGAAGGACCTTTCATTTGAAATAAAAATGAACGAGATCCATTCGGGAGGATCCAAGGTCTATCACGACCACCGGATTCAAAGAAGGAGAGCAGGCGTTAATGCCTCGACTACTTTAGTCTTCGCAAATTCGCACATTTGCAGAATCGCACGTTGGCGGGACTAAATTTCCAAAACCAGAAGTTGCAATCTCATCGGGTCCATCCATCAAGGAGAAACGTTGAAAGAGCTCAACATTTCACTGACTCACAGGAGGGAAAGATCAAAAAAGGAAGTCGTGAGAACTCGCAACACGCGAAATTCTGACGCTCTTCAAAGTTAGGCCCTGGGTTATAGTGAATGGTCACATGGATGGAGGCCAAAGGGGGAGCTAAGGAACATTAGCCCCTTTCAAAGCTTAGGAGTTGGAGGATTTGCGGTGCCTTGCATCGAAATCCCCAAAGTCACGAAATGCGACACGTTGTTTAGGTTAAGCCTGTGGTCATGGGAATGGCCACGTGAGCAGAGGGAGCTAACGGTCATTAGGCCCTTTCAGAACTCGAGAGTTGGGGAGTCAAGGGTGGCCCACAAGTCGAATTCCTGACATGCAAATTCTCGAAACCTTTTTGTGTAGGCGCGCAATGACAGCCTGTGGTCGCGTGGAGGTGAAGCTCGTGCTTGGCACTTAGTCACATAAGTGGAGTTTCATAAAGAGGACACATGGATTTGTTTAAATAAAGGTCCCATCAGGGAATTGAAAATCCACTCCAACTCAATAGGGTTAATAATGATCCTTGACCAGGTGGTCGGACTGATCCCCTGAATTTCCAAAATTAGGAACCATGAATGGAGTTTTTTTCCTTTAAGAAAAACAAAAGAAAAAATTGTTTTGCCCATCGTGGGTGTGTTACAAATTGGTATCAGAGCATGATTACAACACTTGGCCTACTTGGGCTCTAACTTATCTCTTTCTTAAGAAGTTTGGTTAAAAATGTTTTTAAAGAAAAGAATGAAACTTTCTACTATGTGTGCATTTAAGAAATTGAACCATGTAAATTTCATGAACTAATAGACTGTTAACTAACAATAAGTGTTTTTGGCAACACTTGAATGGTCATTGAATCACAGGAAGACTCCAATACTAAAGGATGGTGACATGTCATGAAGTGGGGGGTGGATCCCACAATAGAGACGATGAATCTAACAAAAGGAGGGCGGTGGAAACCCCTTCAGATCTGAATGAAACTGTAAGGAGCCTCAGGTCCGAGTTACAGAATTTCAAGGATGACAACAAGAGATTGATAAAGGAGCAAGATAAACAAACAAAAATTAATGCATTCTTTCTACAGATCTTATCCAACATACAGAGGCAACTGCAACACGAACCTGCAACCAGTCATGCAGACTGGAGACACAAGAAGAGAGGTCATAGTCCACCTGAGATCCGAAAACAATAATCCATAAGTGACCCCACTAGGAGAATTACCGCAAAGAAGGTCCAACCTGGAGGATAGGGACACTCATCGGGAGTGTCCTCTGGAAAGGAAGTTGACAACCCTGAAGGGTCTTCTAGTAGCAGGGCTAACTCACATTAACAGAGGAAAGGAAAGAAACGAAAGCATTCCAAAATCTGTGGTCCCAAAGATTTTAAGAAATCCAAACCACCCTCTTTCAATGGAGAGATTAAGAAGGGAAAAGAGGCTAAATCTTGGCTGCTTGGTTTAAAGAAGTATTTCAGAGTCCATGACTACTCTGAAAAGTTGAAGGCTCGAATAGCCATATTCAACCTGAATGGAAAGGCTTCCATATGGTGGGAAGACCTTAGGAATGTGAAAGGAGTCCATTAGAAGGACTTATCATGGAAACAGTTTGAGAAATAATTCATGAAGTAGTATTTGTTAGAAAAATACATGGATGGGAAAACTAAGGAATTCTATGAACTCCGGCTGGGGTAGCTCACCATAGAGGAATTTGTCAATAAATTCCTTGAACTACTGAGGTATGTACCCTACATAAAATATGAAAAAGAAAAAATGAAGCGGTTCTTCAGTGGGTTACCTTAGACCTACCGGGATAGGATTGAGTTCGACGAACCAAGGACCTTAGAAGAAGCTATCCAAAAGGTGAGATATTGTTATGAACAGTTTGGGAGCAAGAAAAGACCCCACGAGGACTAGAAGAGGAAGAGTAGTTCGGGATTCCAGAAGAAAGGGTTTAACTCCTCAAGATTTAAGAACTATGGAAAAGACTGTAGGGTGAGACTTCCTTCTAGAAGTGTATATCAGAAAAATTTCCCCTCTCAAAGTGGAAATAGACCTTTTCAAACAATCCCAACAAAGAATGATAACCTAAAGAAGGAACCCTTAAAATGTTGGGGTTGTGGAGAAAATCATAGATTGAGGGACTGCCCACACAGACAACAAAAAAGTAAGGGGTATACAATATCCAAGAAGCTACCATCATCAATGATGTGGCTAGGAGCATGCCACGAATCTATGCAGCCCTGGACAATAATCAAGACGACCACCAAGCTTCAGTAGTGGAGCTGGAAGGTACGATCGCCAACCATCCAATTTCTATTTTAATTGACCCAAGTTATAATTTGAGTTATGTAGCCCCTCAGACTACCAATAAGTGTAAACTGCAACCAATTAGACATGTTAAACCATGGTTTGTACAACTAGCCATTGGGACCAAAAGAAAGGTGGAAGAGGCCATACTAGCCTGTCAATTCATCATGGGTGGATTGCCCATTTGAGCGACCCTTAACATACTTCCCCTGGGATCTTATGACTTGTTGATTGGTATGGATTGGTTGGCTGCTTATAAAACTAAAATGGATTGTTATCATAAAACTTTAGAATGTGTAAACAAATGAGGGGGAAAGATGACCCTCCAAGGGATTCAGAAGCCTGTCTCGGTGAGACAAATATCGACCCTTCAAATGAAGAAGTATTGTAGAAAAGGGTGTTCCTTATATGCAATACAGGTGTTGGAATCCATTGAGGACGACAAAACAAACCAAGAGGACCACCCCATATTAAGAGAATACAAAGACGTGTTTCTTGGAGAATTACCAGGTCTACCTCCAAGAAGGGATATTGATTTCTCGATAGAGCTCACACCAGGAGCAGTACCAGCATCTAGAGCGCCATATCGAATGAGCACGCCAGAGCTGGTTGATCTCAAGCTACAACTAAAGGAGATGATGGACAAAGGCTACATCCAACCCAGTGTATCTCCATGGGGAGCGCTCGTCCTATTTGTGAAAAATAAAGATGGCACACTCTGGTCATGCATAGATTACAGAAAATTCAATAAGACAACCATAAAGAACAAATACCCCTTACCTAGAATCAATGACTTTTTCGACCAACTGGGAAGCGCTACCATCTTCTCGAAGATCGATTTGAGGTCTGGATATCACCAAGTCAGGATTAAGGATGAAGACATCCACAAAACAACCTTCAAAATGAGGTATGGTCACTATGAATTCGTGGTGGTGCCATTTGGGTTAACCAATGCCCCCACCACTTTTATGTGCTTGATGAATAATATACTCAACAAATTTCTGGACAAATTTGTATTGGTTTTCATTGATGATATCCCAATATACTCCAAAAATGAGGAGGAGCACGAGGAACATATTAGACTCGTACTTCAAGTACTAAGAGAGCATCAACTCTATGCTAAGTTTAGCAAGTGCGACTTCTTTCAAAAGAAAGTCCATTACTTAGGTCATGTCATTTCTAAGGAAGGGGTGGCAGTGGACCCTGATAAGATTAGATCTATTATGGAATGGCCTACCCCAAAGGATGTATCAGATATTAGATTCTTCATGGGCATAGTCAGATACTATAGAAGGTTCATAAAAGGATTTTCCAAGATTGGTTGTCCAATCACTGCCCTTCAGAAAAAGGGGATTAAATTCATTTGGACATCAAAATGTGAAGAAAGATTTCAGGAACTGAAATACCTCCTGACCCATGCACCCATGCTAAAGATTGCAGACCCGGATAATGATTTCCTTGTATGTAAAGATGCCTGCAAGGAAGGACTTGGAGGACTCATTATGCAAGAGGGACGTGTAATTTCCTATGCATCCCAGAAATTAAATGAACATCAGATCAATTATGTGACCCATGACCTAGAGTTGGCTGCCATAGTACATGCTTTAAAAATGTGGAGGCACTACCTCCTGGGAAGGAGATTTGTGCTTATGACAAACCATTGTGGGTTGAGGCACCTATTTGATCAATCTAAACTCAACGTCAGGCAAGCTAGGTGGATGGCTCTCCTAAGTGAATTCGATTTTGAAATCAAACACATATAAGGAAAAGAAAATAGGGTGGTCGATGCCCTTAGCAGAAGTATAAAAATGATTCATTTGGCAGCAGTAAGTACCTGTGAAACGGATGTCAGGGAAAGAATCAGAAATGCACAAGAGACAGATGTATTCTTTAAGATTGTGACCTCATACCTAAAACAAGAACCTATAGGGCTAACGTATGAAGGCTACCAAATGCTTGAGGAAGGGTCGCTGACTTACAGAAACAGATTGTATATTCCAAACTGTGACGACTTGAAGAGGTTCATAATGGATGAACTGCATAGGAGACCATATATTGGTCACCCAGGATATCAGAAGATGATCACAACCACTAGGAAACAATTCTATTGGTATGGGTTGAAGAAATACATAGATAACTATCTAGCTAAGTGCCTAGAGTGCCAGCAAGTTAAGGCAGAACACCGACAACCAGCAGGATTGTTACAGCCCCTACCAATCCCAGAATGGAAATGGGAAACCATCTCCATGGATTTCATCATTGGACTACCAAGGTCGACCAAGAAAAATGATGCCATCATGGTCGTGGTGGACAAGTTGAGCAAGTATTCTCATTTCATCCCTGTCAAGTCAACTTGTAAGGCCATAGATATTGCCAACATCTTCATGAAGGAGATATTTCAACTGCATGGCATGCCCAAGGAAATTGTATCTGACTAAGATACCAAGTTCACTTCAAATTTTTGGAGATCCCTAATGGTCGGTCTAGAGACAAAATTGCTATTTAGTACAACTTATCACCCTCAAACTGATGGACAGACATAAATAGTAAACCAAATAGTAGAGGACATGCTAAGGATGCATGTAATCCATCAACCTAAGAAGTGGTAAGACTACCTACCATTGGTAGAGTTTTCCTACAACAACGGTTATCAAGAATCCTTGAAGATGAGCCCTTTTGAAGTCCTTTATGGTAGACAGTGCAAGATTCCAATCAGCTGGAGAAATCCAGTGGATAGAATTACAATCAGACCCGACATTCTAAAATAAATGGAACAACAAGTGGTTCAGATAAGACAAAATCTGAAGATTGCTCAGGATAGATAGAAAAGTTACATTGACAGAAAGAGAACTCCCAGAGAGTTCACGATCGGAGACCATGTCTATCTTAGAGTTAGCTCCAAGAAGAGTTCCCTGAGAATGGGAGCTTGTGCCAAATTAGCACCTCGGTATTGTGGACCCTTTGAAATCTTAGATAGAGTGGGACCCATAGCCTATAGGATATCACTTCCTTCCACTGTAAAGGCACATAATGTTTTCCATGTTTCATTATTAAATAAATATGTACATGATACTAATCATATAATTGACTGGTATGTGATCCTTGTGGAAATGGAGGGAAAATTCCTGCCAGAACCCCAATGCATATTAGAAAGGAAGGAAACCTCACTCAAAAACCGAACCATTGCACAGGTCAAGGTGCAATGGAAACAATTTGGCCCAGATGAGGCTACGTGGGAAATGGAAGATGCCATGAGAAATGCATATCCGATTTTGTTTACTTTAGTACATACATATCATGTTGATAGATAGAACATCGAGGACAATGATTCATTTAAGGGGGAGGGAATTGTAACACCCAATTTCCCCCATTCTGTAAATATAACTATATGGGCCAAGGAACTATGGCAAACTTAAAAGTGTGAATGTTTGATTTGATGGACCTTGTGTAGAAGGTCGATGAATGTAAATTCTGATTATTTTAATAGAAAATGTTACATATTGCATGACTGCTGAAAGAGGAGATGTGCTAAGAGAGAGACATGATTGCTAATGAAAAGGTGGTGGAGGGAACCCGGAAAGGTTGTGTTAACCTCCATCGAACCAGTACCATGATGGAATTAATTTGCTTTGATTAGAACAACCCTTTGACCAAGAATGAATTCCCATTAGGTTGGTAGGTGGGAAGGCCTCCTCAAGAGTTAATGAGGGATGGGGCAGACTACCCATCGGTAAGGATTTCAGACATGACCACGGACTGGGGGATTTGAACCACACACAATCTTGTGAAGGAAGGCAAGTAAGGAAGCGTGGTGGACAGGGGGAGACCTGCGAAAAAGGAAGAGATGGGAGCAGAGATCTCGGGTCTAAGGAAGGATTGAAAGCGAAGACAATGAGTTCTAATCACGGAAAAATTAGAGATTGAACCAGGAGAAGGAGAGTAACCTTCGTCCTGATCTATTTTCTGTATTGGGAGAAGGAGAGTAACCTTCATCCCTAACTTTCGTTGAGCTGGAAGTAAGAGATCGAATATAGAAAGCATCATGGCTTAAGCTCGGGGGTGGTCAATGATAAATCCATGGGGAGTGACTGAGCCTATGGTTGGATGGAAACGAGCACCCATTTAAGCAATCACATCACACTCTATGGTTCTAATAAGTGTTTTATTGCCTTATGTTTTTGAATTGTAAATAATGGATGCATGCGTATATTTACTTATCTATAAAGCTTGTTTTTTTTTGTATTAAATGATTAAGTTAGAAATATGCGTGTGTTTCCTTGAGAACCTATGATTCCGCTTGGAGTTCCATGTGCCCCATTTTAATCACTCGAAGGCGTTTTCCCCGGGGAATTTCATCACCGTCCTAGAGCCAAGTGAATACTTCCCTTAATGTGGATATTGAACCCCTCAATCCCTTCAAGGATGGAGTCTGTTAATATGAGGAGAGGTAGGGCAGTTATGCACAGGTTCTCTCTCTATGCGGTAAGCAGAAACCCAGAACCACTTAAGTCCTAAACCTGATGAAGGAGCGCAATAGTTGCGCCAAAGATCCCTCTATGTGTTAAGTGTAGGAGTAAGAGCGTAACTCTCTTAAGTTCTTCATAACCGACAAAGCTCGAGAGGGTTAGCGAGATTTAGTTATCGAAGGGGAAGGCCCTTTCATTTAAAATATAGATGAACGAGATCCGTTCAGGAGGATCCAAGGTCTGTCATGACCACCAGATTCGAAGAAGGAGAGCAGGCGTTAACCCCTCGACTACTTTAGTCTTCACAAATTTGGACATCGGGAGAACGCACGTTGGCCCGACTAAACTCCCAAAACTAGAAGTTGTGATGTCATCGGGTCCGTCCATCAAGGAGACACATGGTGAGAGCTCAACATTTCACAAACTCATAGGAGGGAAAGGTCAAAGAGGGAAGTCGTGAGAACTCGCAACATGTGAAATTTCGACGTGCTTTAGAGTTAGGCCCCGGGTCATAGTGAATGGTCACATGGACGGAGGCCAAAGGGGGAGCTAAGGAACATTAGCCCCTTTCAAATCTCGGGAGTTGGAGGAGTTGGGGCGCCTTGCATCGAAAGCCCCGAAGTCGGGAAATGTGACGCGTTATTTAGGTTAAGCATGTGGTCATGGGAATGGCCACGTGAGCTGAGGGAGCTAACGATCATTAGGCCCTTTCGAAACTTGGGAGTTGGGGAGTCAAGGGTGGCACATACGTCGAAGTCCCGACATGCGAAGTCTCGAAACCCTTTTGTGTAGGCACACAGTCACAGCCCGTGGTCGCGTGGAGGTGAAGCTCGTGCTTGACGCTTAGTTACATAGGCATAGTTTCATAAAGAGGACCCGTGTATTTGTTTAAATAGAGGTCCCATCAGGGAATCGAAGAGCCACTCCATCTCAACAGGGTTAAGAACGATCCTTGATCAATGGGTTGGACTGATCCCCTGACTTTCCAAAATTAGGAACCATGAATGTAGTTTTTGTCCTTTAAGAAAAACAAAAGAAAAATGTGTTTTGCCTATCATGGGTGTGTTGCAGGCAGAGAGGGGAGAGCAAGAGGGAGGTGGAGATAGAAAGTGAGTGAGTTAGTGAGAGAGAGAGAGAGAGGTCAAAGAGAGAGGGTAATATAGAGGGAGAGAGGGGTAGAGTGAGAGGGGGGGAGAGTGAGTTAGTGAGAGAGAGAGAGAGAGAAAGACTTTGGG